>PNEQ01009684.1:0-22461 GCA_003012365.1 Medauroidea extradentata
GACGGCAGTTCTGTACCAAGGAGCCTGACCTCAGTCGGGTCATCCTCCCCGCCGTTCCTCTCCCCGGTACCGCGCCATCACTATCCCAGTTGTGCAAGGAATACAGCAATCAAGAAAGACAACCAGTAGCTCCGGTCGTTACGGACTTGGGTAAAATCCTGCACGCTACACGCCGCATCGCCCCACCACTAATCAGCCCTATAAAATCGCCACAGAAACCCCGAGCCGGCCCAGTGCAAAAACTACTCGAGGAGTGGCATCCACCAGCACGAGTATCAGCCAGGAAGCGACACCTGCTCAACACCCTATTTCAGGTGAGTGGTATAAGCCTAAACCCCTTAAAGTGAAATTCTTTTCCCTCGCAGAACGCCGCGTCCATACCTGACCCACAAGGTGACCACCACTCGTCACAGAGAGGATAGGTCGTGATTCCAGTGTCTGTCAGATAACCCCCACAGTCTCATGTTCACAGTTGGCAAATTACCTGACAGACCCACATATATCCCATACCCCGAATAAGAGGCGACACTCAGTTATACTGTAAATGATTTTGAGTCGTATTTTCACAACTATTATCTCTTATCAAACTCAACACTCATGCCGGCAGAGTCTAGCGAAGCACCCTTTGCGCTCGCTACAACACCGACCTACACTTATGGACAACACAGGAAAGACTGGGGCGAGCTGAAAATGGCTACCGACGAGCTAGCCCCCCCCCCCCCACAGGTTCGCGGATGAATACGCCCGCGCCTAGAAACTCTCTTAATTATATTTCACTTACTGTAAAACTAACTTACGTGAAATTAAACATATATATTAAAACTTATTATTAAATTTTACAATATTATTAAACTGGGTTACAGAGACTAAAAGAAATCAAACAAAAAACCGGTACATGCGGTGGGATACATTTACACTTTGGCAGCACCAGCATGTTTTGAGTCTCTTTTCTTAAACATAAAAAAAATATTTAAACCAAAATTTCCCGAGTACTTGTGAGGTACAAACATCTATACATTAATGAAAATAGACTTAACTGAAATTCACTTTTAAATATTGGTGCTCACCAGTTAGATATTCATTTATAATACAAAAGAAATTATTATAAGATAAATTACAATTCATTAGGCCTAAACTAAGTAAAACATCTAGGTTTAAATAATGAACAAAATTAAAAAAAAACTGCTGGTATGATCTGTCCATGTTCAGGTAAGCCAGGCTCTATTTTCGTATGACCAGGCTCTTTGCTGAAGTTTACTTTTTAAGAAAAAGTCAGTGCTCTGCCTGCAGCAACACTCGCATACACAGTTGCGGAGGTACCTGAGCAGCCTGGAGGCGTGGCAACACCACCTTAGTAGGGGGGGGGGGGGGTCCTTTTAGCACACCAACATTAATAAGAAATTGTAAAAGAATTAAAGAAATCCACCATACATTGGGGTAGTGGGGCAAGGCACTTTACACTACTCCCCCCACTTCTCCACACACACTCCTTTCTGTTTAGAACACCAAGCACAGATTGCCATCTCACGATCATGTAGTACATTAAATTTGTAGCATTTTGTGAAAAAATAAACATAAAAAGGATTACAAGACTAGTCAAAAGAAACCAAAACTGATAAATCACACAACTTTTTTTTTCCTTCTTCTTCTTCCCCAGAGGCCATGAGCTTGGTGTACTTTCCTTTGCAACGTCAGAAGAATGAATAAAAGTTTTATCGTAAACTCTGGTTTCATGGCCTTAAAATCAAGTTGATTTTAAAGACAATCTTTGTGCTGTACTGTGTTTGGTACTTATGCACTTTAAACGATGGCACACCCAGATACAGTGTTCAAGTTGTTTCCCACGCTGAAGTTTCAGAAGATATACAGCAGGGGCTGTTTTGTTTCCCACATTACTCCACAGCCACACGTCACTAAAAATTAATTTCGGACCAGTCAGCCAGACTGTATGGGGAGGGGGGTGGCTCCCGGCTCCGGCTGTGAGATATGCATGTAACTAGCTGTCACTGCCTTGTTATCTATGATTAGTAAGCATAAAGAAATGAGGGGTGGACAAACTGTATGATGTAATGTTGCTCGCAGGCCAAACATTGTGCTCCGATGTGCGCCGCCACATTTTTAACAGCTTTAACCAGTGTTTTTAAGCATAGCAATAACTAGGACATTGATGTTAAAAACTCCTACGTATGGTCTCTACTCAAAATAACATTTTAAATTTTATAGGAAAATGGCAGGAAAAAACCGCTAGGCTACCAATTACAACTTTAAAAACTAGAGGGTTGCACAAGTACTTACAGGTGGCACTTGCAGATCTGCAGTGTGTCTGGAGTGAGTCTCCACTCATCACCTCATGAAGCCAATGTAGTCGGCAAAACGTTGTGACCGCGCTTCCGCGGAGAAATGTGTTAGTTTATCTGTGTGTATGTGTTTTCTACCTGCAAGTGCCACCTGTAAGTACTTGTGCAACCCTCTATTTTTTTTAAATTGTCAATAACATTTTAAATTGTTGAGTCTAGCAATTATTTAAATTTTTTCTTTTAAGTAATATACTTTTGTGGACAATTTTTACAATTTTTTTAGGGTTCCCCCGAGAGAATATTCGTAAAATTGATACAAGGTTCATAAAATGGTGCGTCTATTGTAATTTCAATAAAAAAAAGTGTTCTTTTAAGTTAGTACTGTAATTGTTCTACATTAACTTTAAGAAAAACGCTTTAAAATAATTTTTTATGGGGGAAGGGAGTGTTAGGATTAATTCCCTCAAGACTAACGACATCAGCAATCTAATGACATAAGTACCTGGCACCGTGCGGTAGTAGTTAGATTGAGTGTTTACTGTACGTATTTCTTCTAATTATCTATCATGCAACAGGACTAAAAATTAAGTATGCATTCTTGAAAATTTCCAGAAAAATAATTTTCTGAGAAAGTTGATAGCTGTTTTCGTAATAAATATTAAGTCAACTATCTACTAATTGGTAAAATGGATAGGGTTACGAATCACTTAGACTATGTGCAAACTATTACTTACGTATAAAATATTCTCCAGCTTCAATCATTTCTACAAAATGTATTTTAGGTCTATATTCTGTTATAAAATTGATTTTACAGGACTAAAAAATATTTTTGTAAGACAAGTTTCCCAATTCAAATTGGAAAATGTTTTACTGATACATTACGATTGGTGCATAGTCTACTGCTGCATAACTTACCTAACATCATTAAAATCTCTTTATTCAAAGATTTTAATGTTTCCAGGTTGGCATCAATCTCTCTTGTCATATCCTTGTACTGCCTCTTAGGAGAGTTGTCCATCACTTCATCTTCCAACGCAGACCTCCGCTTTCGGTCACGTGGCTGCTCGACTTGTAGTTCTGCAGCCACTGCCAAAGAGAAATACTCAGCCATAAACATTCATCTAATTTACACTAAACACACAATGATAAATTACAGGGAAATTTTCCACTGTGTTTTGTGTAGAAAACAAAGCTTTACATTTCTAATAGTATCTGAAATAGAAAAAAAAAAAAAAATTCTGTTACTGTTGAACTTTTGTTTTGGTCTGTTACCTAGTTTCATGAAAGTTATTATTTTTTTTTTGCAAAGGTACCGATATTTACTGTATAAGATATACAAGGGAATAATAGTGAAATTTACTGTGCTAAATAAGTTAAGACTATTATTTGTACTAATTTTTTGTGCGTGTATTATTTTATGTACCAAATTATGTACCTTTTCAACAGGACAATAAACGTTTTACCATTCATACAATTTGTTTTTGTGATATTAAAGTCCTTCAAAAATGTTTTAAACTCATAGGAGTAATTCAACGCTATCAAAACTGCAACATCTTTTTTTTCTTCATCATTCTGTTCTTTACTAAAATCTTCAAATGCAACACTGCAACTGTTCTTCATATTGCTTACTTTTTCACTGGCTGTAATGAAAGCCAAGGTTATTCCTTGGCATCTTCAAAGTGGGTATCCTGTGCGCCAAGCATTTTACAGATTGTCGACTAACACTCCATTACCACTGGCACAAGTGACCTGACCAGCCCGGTACAGTTTATACTCAAAAAGAAACAAACAACTCGGCGAGTACCCCTTTAATTCTGTGCTCATTTTTTAAAACGATAGCAAGCTAACTACAACAACGTAAAGTGAATATATTTACCACATGCATGTTACTTACCACAGCTGCCATCCACGAAAGGAGTTTCCACAACCTTGTCAATCTCCTCGGAGGTGAACCACCAGAAAGTATTGAGAAAGTTGGACAGATCTTTCTTGCTGATGGCAACTGATATGTGCTCCTTGATGTTGGACAACATCTGGAGAGACTCTAGCTTCTTACACACTATTATCTGCAACACACCAAGAAACTCAACTACAGTATATGATCATACATTTTCTATGTAACAATCTTAACTTAAGTTACGTCTGATTAATAACTGAAGTCACAGAGAAAAAACAAAATTTAAACATTACACCAAGACCCAAGTACTGCTAGTATGCTCATATCTTTATCAGTAGGGCTGTGGAGTCGGTAACTAGAGCTATCGATTCCAACTCCGACTCCCAAGTTTTTCCACTGTCCGATTCTGACTCCACCAGTCCCAAGACCAAGGCTCATGAACATTGTGACACAAGCAGATTGTATAAGGTGTATCATCAGAACACATTTCATCATCACGGAATTAATAGAAACTTGTAAATTTACTTAATAATGTCGTTAATTTTTTGCATAGTAACTACCTTCTAGATTCTCAAACATTAAGGGTGTTTAAGTGCGATAAAATCATAATTTTATATCTTCATGAAATAGTATTCGTTTTGTAGACGATACTTGTGAGTACAGTTTCCTCTTATAAAATAATTTTAGCTCCCATAGTTTTCTCATAACGTTGTGACAAGAGTCAAAATTTGCTTGTTCTGCTGCCATGCAAATAGGTCATACTTAACCAAAATAATTCACTGTGATATTTCATTCCATGAGCTATGCAATTAAGTATTTACATGATGACATTGTAATATTTTTAATTTTTTAAATAATTGTTAAAGTACAGAAAAAAGTTGAAAAATTCAGCAATTTTTTTAAAATACAAAAATAGTTCACATGAATTTTTTTTTAAATGTTTTGTAACGTAGCCCGTGGCGTGTTATTTCACTGCGAGTTATTTCACGTACGTAAGTCAGTTGGTTTTCACTATTTGCATGGCAGCAGAACATGCCATTTTTGACTTTGACGTTATGAGAAAACTATGAGAGCTAAAATTGTTTCGTAAGAGTAAAATTTACTCACAAGTATAGTCTACAAAACTAACAATATTTCATAAAAATATAAAATTATGATTTTATCGCATTTGAACACCCTTAATACTTAAACAATGCTCTAATAATTACTATGATTTCTCATAGAATTTCATAAAGTTTTAATTTTAGTTAACGTTTGCCTAAGCTTGTTTAAATATGGGCTCCTTAAATTTTAGTACTAGGATTTAAACATAAAATTTAAATGTACCATTTGTTAGCCAAGTCAGATCTGGAGTCGGAGTTGCTACATTTTAAGTGACTTCAACTCCAACTCTACACAAAATTGCCAAAACTTTGACTCCGACTCCGACTCTTGACTCCACAGCCCTGTTTATCAGTCCAATTTCTTGGAAGCAATCGTGACATGTCTCATACATAACATTGTCTACTGGGTGGGGTTCTTTATGAATAATTCATACATGGAACTGAGAACAGGTGCAAGTTTACAGTCGTGTGCTGAAATAATTTGACTTGTGGAGTACTCGTAAACTACTTGCCTGAAAAATCTGGTGCCTTCCAGGAGACACTTCTAATGTAGCTGTAGACACATTTTGCAGGATTGGAAAGTAGGGAAGATTTTTTAGTATAAATAGGTCCTTTTTGTTCTAAAATATTATTACAGTAATTCAGAGGTGCAGACTAAAAGTATTTCTTCCAAAAATTGGGCTTAGATGGGTGTTGATCATGCCTCAACTACGTGTAAGTAATAGTCCTTCATGTAAACTACTTTGACTGTCAAATTTATTTTTACTGAAACAGTATTTAGGCCTACACCTTTTCAGCATGTCCCCTTGAATATAAATAAGAAGTTTCACTGTAATTTTACTTACAGGCTTGGTAAAAACTATTCGAACTTATTAAGGGGAAAAACTTCTTGGGAACGTAATATGGTTTTACTGTAATTTTTCTCTTGTCCAATGCTGCCACACTCGCAACTGTATCAGTAAGAATACTACGTATATTTATATTACCACATAAATAAGACGATGTTTCACTCAGATTTTTTTCTTCCCAAAAATTGGGGGGAGGAGAGGGTTGGGTCTTCCTCACCTTTCCTTTCACCCCCAACCCTTTTCCCTTCTTCCCACCCCTTTCCAATCCCTTTCCTTCCCCTCCCCACACCCATTTCTTCACTACCCCTTCTCCTCCACTTTCCCTTCCTTCCTTTGTTCCTTCCTCCCTCCCTTCTCTAAACCACTCGTCTTTGAAGTCCTGTAAATATGTCATTGTTACCTTCAATAAACTTCCAGAGCTGCAGCAGGTTCAAAAGAGGGAGATTTTCCTAGGGGAGTAAACACTCGCCCCACATATAAAGCAGGGGTCCATAAATGTGGGGGAATTTTTCCATTGTCAGACTTAAAAAACCACACACACAACATACCAAATAACAGTTAACACCAAAAACTAACAAAATAACACACATGGTTACTTACAAAATTTGGCTGATAAATTACTACTTCAGGCTTGGTTGCTTGACTTTAAGGACTGTAGGGCCAATGTCGCAATAGTAACTCCATTTGAGTGTCTGGATAGTACAGTAACATAAAAAAATGAGCTTTCACCATTAAGTGTTTCACTGTTATAATAACTAACAACGGAATATATTTTCGAGTCACTGTCATTGCTGCCGTCTGTAGCCACTGAAAACGCACCATTTTTTATTGTTCTTCTTTAGGCACATAGTCCGACGTCACAGGGGTTCAATCAGGATCGCTCTCAAAGAGCACAAAACAAGTCACACAGTACTCCGTATCGCAGAAGGACTCTACAGTCTTTGTCGAAGAAGGTGTGCTGTCTCAACACAATCTTCACATAATCGTTTGAAATATAGTCCATTTTGTTCGTGACTAAATATTGCTACTACTCAAGGTATTAGTAAGCAAGAAACTAAAAGAATGATTGCAGCTTACCTCCACAACTTTCACCCAGTTGACAGAGCGCAGGAAATCTTGCCAGTCTGAGCTGTCGCTGGGTGTGCCAGAAAGCTCAAAATACTCTTCTATTGCAGACTCCAGGTAGCTGAAAAAAAAGGAGAGAATTTAAAAACTGCACTGTCAGTGATAAAATAATAGTTAATTTCACTTGTTCAAATCAGAGACCAACTAAAACAACTTCAAATTCAGATTAAAGAGAAGAGAATCTACTACTTGGGTTGGACATTAACTCTTCTTACACATTTATTGAAGCCCCTTTCCACAGTAAAAGTACCACTAATCCGAACCAGCAGATAGCCCAAACAAGTATGTGTGAAATGCAATATGCAATTATAAATACAAATACGCTGGCACAAGGAGTACCTTCATAACCTCCAGCAACACTTAAAATGGCTGGAGCCTGGCTCAAGTGTTATTTCGAACCAACTTGTGGTAATCAAGGATGAAAGACTACCTCCACTACAGTGGCTACACGTGTGGAACTCCGTCCAGGTGATGATGGCATCACCCTAGTCGCTACGGTACGCACTGCCAATGGAGGCTTCAAACGTCCGATAGTGAAATTGTGCCCCCTATCTGAACAATGTTAATTATTTTGAAACTGAAGCATTTCAAGGTGGGCGGTGTGTTTGGACTTAGAATTTTTTGTATATAGCCTGTGTGTTGGGCAAATTTTCAGTGTTGTTAATGTGTCCTCAGACTTATGTATATACAGTAGAGTCTCGTTATAGCGAAATGTCACGGTTCTGGGTTCAAACTTCACTATAGCAGTGTCTTCGGTATAGCCAAATTTGGCCGATTTTGACCCCTAAACCCAAAAATTGCATTAAAACTGCCTTTAATCCTATTTACTTAAAAAGTAGTACGTTATTTTAAGGAAATATAGGTTTATTTTAACAGGTAGGTATGCGCTGGTTACAATGATACCCAACAAGTATGGGTGCAACTATTTGCTAAGTCCAAATGGACCAAAAACTCCGCCATGTCATGTAAGTATGGCTATCAATCACCGGACCGCCTCAACGGTGTCCCCCTGCGCAGGTGCGCAGCAAGAGTGCACACGCTGGCAGTCAACATGATTACACTGCCGGCCACTGCAGACCAATGTAATCAGTTTGACGAGTGTAGCAATTTATTTATTTATTTTGGCATATTCTGTGTGCCCTTTCACACTGTGGTACGCGTCGAATAATTTGTGCGTATGCCCGAGACATATAAAAATCAGCTTGGACGGGTGAATGTAATTGTTCACTTGTCCGTTGGGTAGGTAATGCTAGTATTATTTGCCAGCAAAAATAAGCGACGCCAACATTGATAGTGGCTTTATTTTCGCGCACTAGTCATGAACTGTGTTTAGCGGCGGCATGAAGATAAGTTCAAAGTCAATTAGTAGTAACAGAAGTGGACGCACATGTACGCATTGACTTTGAGCAAGGTCACAAGTTTGTGATTTTATTCCGGCAGTGTGCCGACAGACAACATTTCTGACTTACATGAGCGCTACCAAATCTAGATAGACAGTTCGTTGAAAAGCAGTTATACAGCTAGACATGCTCGTTTTCACACACGGCCCACCACCCGTGATTTTTTTTTTTTTTTACTTTTTATTTTTCTTTCTTCTCCTTCAGCTGTCCAAACAAACTCATTCCAAGACAAAAAAAAGTGACTTACTCTTGTTCCCACGCCCTTCCTGGCGGTGTGTAAGATACTTTAACAATGCAACGGCCAGCCCGCAAGGATTTATTGCTTCTCGCTCAAGTTTATGGGACGTTTAGTATGTTAATTTATAATTAGTTTACAGTAAATGTTGAAATTGCCATTAAACTAAAGGATAAAAACATGTACGGCCGACTGTGAGCATGAAGGTGAATCAGAACAGCAAATGCACTGACAATGACACGAGACAGTAACACTAATGCGTCCTCTCACCTGCTGTCCTTGCTGCTTATCTCAAAAAGCTGAAGTTCTACGGAGTAAAATATGAGCTGTAGCAAGCTCAGCAGAGATAAGCACGAGTAGTTGTGTGAGTGCTATCGTCTCTCCCAGAGGCATTTTTTCTGTATGCGTGGTGTGTGTGTGCCTCAGGTATAACACAGCTGGCGGCTATTATTCTTAGTGAAGAAACAGCATATGTCCGCAGTTATTCAGTTACAACACGCAGTTCTTGTTCCAAATGGCCGTGTCATCATGTGAGTTGAGCGGAAGCTCCTTCTATTTATATTTTAAAAATATATATTTTTGGCGGGGATTGAGAATACTGTCGTAGTTGCGTTGTAGTTGCGGGGCTCGCCTGTATGTATATCAAAATCCAAAATCGTAATCAGTAAATAAAATCAGAAAAGCAAGCTGTATGCAAAACTCCACACGGTTGAAAGCACAATGATTAACAACGGAAATGTAGCCAACGGACCTGGGTTCAAGAGGGGTAGGGGAAATAAAGGGCGGAATTCTATTTTTAGAACAACGTGCACTTTGGGGAGAAAAGCATGACTCCCGTGACAGTGCCAGCTGGCTGGCATGGGATAGGGGGGGAAGGTTTGGAGGCGCGAGGGGTGGAGGTAATCTGTAGTACATCCGGCTGTCAAGATAATAAATACCTACTTCACAAAGTCACATACATCGCTGCAAGCCTGCTACTCACCATACATGTTTCTACTCTTAAAATTCACATTTTTTATGGAATTTTTTTTTTGTGATTTTTTGACGGTTCCTCACAAAGACTTCACTATAACCGTGTTTTCGCTATGACGGGATTCTACTGTACTATTAGTGTTCTGACTTTGGACCTCAGTGTTTGTATTTTCCGCGCCCAAGCTTCGTGCGCACCATCAACTGTTTACTAGATGCTAGAGTTGGCATGACTGCACAGGAAGCAGAAGAACCAGTTGTGTACGAGACAATATGATGGTAAGTCACGTTGCGGTTCGTTGCCGTCTATCGGTTGAATTTTTGTGGCATCGTCGATAAGTATTAGTATTTCGTCATGTCGTTCTTCGTAATGTTTATGGAGAAACACACTGCGTACAAATATTTTGTACGAAACAAACCATAAAATTCATAAACATGCATGGTTTGCAATTTTGTATTGTCTACATCTAAAAGTAAATACGTAATTCATACACGTTTACATGAATTTTAAAATTTAGGCCATTTTCTAACCGTCAGATTTTGCTAAAAAAAAAAATTTTAAGTGACACAATTTTGAATACAAATTTGATAAAGTGTCTAAAGTCCTCAGGTAATATCGTTTACAGCAGGTCTAACATTTTTTTACAACAATATTATCTTATTTCATACTCATCAAAACTAGGTTAATACTATCCTCAATTTGTAAGGATTAAGGTTCTTTACACATTTATCAAACAGATTTTACTACAGTATTACAGTCTTTGAATTTGACTTTCACTTTGATTCGGAATGAAAGTACTGTATTGGTCTTTGTACACCCCTATACATCAGTGATTGCTTTGTGGTCTTGCACAATTGTTTAAAATTTTCTGCTCCCTGACAATCTGCCTTTTAAGTAAAACAGAAATATACTCCTGCAGTTATTTACAGACTCTCTCTATTGCGATAAAAAAATGTGTGCTTGGAATACAGGAGTTAAACAGCATACGTATTCAATGTATCTCCCATCAGCAACAATTTTCATGTCCAAGACTGTTAAATATTGGCTCTACCATAATAATGCCCACAAGATACACACAATATGCACCCTCTGCTTTTCAACATTTTTACAGCTATTTCTTTTATCTTATCTGTTTATACTACACTGGCAATGTGTCAGGCCACGCTGGTCTGGGTTCGGTAATCACCTGTAGAGTGGCCAGTGGTCAAGCAAGCCGTTATTCTTACAGTAGCTCTCCAAAACCTGCACTAACTCATGGACAGAGATCGGGGGCCACGACTCTATGCGACTCAGCTTTGCCTTCTTCAGCACCTGTACATACAAAATTTATATGTCACACATTGTCCACAACACCCCAGTCTCGCCAGGCCACGCCCCATCGTAGGGTGGGGAGGATGCACTACTGGTGTTGGCCACTGCACTGTCCTGTCCCAGAAACTGCATATGCAGCCAGCACATCACCACCCACGACTTGTAATTATGGCAGACTGCATGCATGCATCACAACAGTAGAGATTGGAGGGAGTTGGCCATTCATAAACTCCCTTCAATAACACAATACATACAGTGGAATCTCTTTACATGACATACTACATCTATTCAAGCCCATACAGAGGGTTTTCCATTTAAAGGTGCCGCCTACCACGCAATTCAAATGTGTTGCAGTGTGCTTGTGAATACTTTTACGGAACTATTCCACTTGTACCCACTATGCCAATGTATGGGGAAAAAACCACTTTAAACATGGAGAAATATCATTGTTAAGACACCATGCTTACTAAAAACACTGTTTTCGAAGCCCTCCAACATTGCTAAAGACACCCTTTTCAGACTGCAGCACTTCAAAATGTACTAACCGTATGTATGCAAAACTCAGAAATGTACACTGATTTAAAGTCTCATAATAAAAATGGATTGGCGGGAATCTTGCACGCTAGTTCAGCGCTTGGTTCGTTGTGGCAATGCTACAATTGGATATGCACTTCAAGGTCGCTCTTACAGCCCCATCACTGCTGAGCCTCTGATTTGCAGGTAGGCAGCCCCCTTAATCACTGTTCAGTATGAAGTACCGTATTTTCAATTTTAAGTACAACACTGCAGGTTCTCTTCATGTGCATTGCCTACACCAATGTGATTTACTTACGTAACTGTATTATAAATTAGCACTTATCCCATGCCGTTTTTTAGGTATTGCATTGAATCTAGTTTTCATAAGCAGTATACAGCACTCAAGACAAAAATTTGATTTCATGTACAAAACTGTAATTTTTCTGTATTTTAAGGAATTTCCTCACACAATAACAATCTTTCTCCTGCCCCTCCCATCTACACCCCCCTCCCTTCACACAATGTCAGAGGCAAGGAACTGGCCTACTTGTAGTTTTATATCACATTTTAATTCAGACCCAAGGTGGATGCTTACAACAAAACTAAATGTTTAGATTATGTAAAGTTAGGAAGAAAAACTTTCTCCTTCCAGCCAAATACACAAAAAAAAAAATCATCCCAAATTTTAGAAAATTACATAAATGTTTCCAGATTTTCCAGACTGGGAGTACTTGACTAAAAATGTCTTAGTTTCCAAAGTTAACAATCATATTTACCCAAATAGAGGCAGACCTCTATTCTAGGCCAATCCCCTATTTTTGTTTTGGTTCTCAAGAAAAAAAGGTTCTTCTCTTTCTGGGCTTCAACTTTAAAACTTCCCTTGAAATATGCATTCCTACTGCCATGTTTTTTGCGTACAAATACAATTATAATTTCCTCTATTGTACCAAAACGACATTTCTTTAGTCCTTTGAAAGATGTCCCACTTTGCAGATAATTTTTTCTGTTTCCGCCAATGCTGCCCCTTTCCCCCCCACCCCTTGTAGATTCCAAACTTCTGAGCCACGGCACATTTAATAAGTAACCTTCAGTTTGTAGTTCGCGTCACAGCAGTTCCTTTCTTGTTTAGGAACTTGTGATTATGAAGTCCCACGTTTTTCCACCCATACTAAATACGTAATATGATCTCAAGAAAAACAATTAAATTCACTGAAAAATACTGCAAAAAAAAAACTTTAATAATAGGTATGTAGATTAGAATTCTAAACGTTTGTTTACTATTACACGAATATTTTCATATATTAATGAATTTATGAGACAAAACCACAGAGTATCATTTTATATTGGGCCCTCACGTAAAACAGCTGCAATAATTTGCAATTGACTTGCGCAGTCAATAGAGTGAGAGGCAAAAGTTCTGGCTTAAAATGCCACTTTGCAATTCATGCACGCACATGCTAAATATGCAGACATTAGTAGCTCTGCAGTTTTTTTTTTTTGTGATAATTTTTAATTCAATGTTTAACTGTTAATAATCACGGAAAACCAATACACTAGACCCTCGATTTTACGAATACTGATGGTTCCATTTATGATGTTCGTAAAATCGATTTGAAGCCAATTTTGCCCCTCACCCCTTTACCAAATTTTTAAATTTCATTTTTCTCACAAAGTGTATACAATGGGGCTGCAATTTTCGTAGCGTTTTGCGGGAAAGAAAGACAAGTTATGATTAACATATAAATTTATATCACAAGACGGACGTCTTCCGATTAAAAGGGTAACCCTGAATGGTAAATATTACCGACCCAGGTTCTGAAGAAGAAAAAAAACAAGAAAGAACAGCGAGCACCAAGCGTCTTCTTGCGAATACATAGCCTGATATCCGTATAGTTTCACACTAAAAATGGCAAATAATAACTAAAGTTTAAATTTATATCAATAGACAGACATTTTCCGATTAAAATCACACCTACGAACAATCAATATGACCAATCAATGACACAAAAAAACAGAACACCAAGCACGGATGTCTATTCGCGATGGTCTAGACTTGTTTGTAGCATTTTGTGGAAAAATAAACCTAAAAAGGTTTACAAGACTCTTATCAAAAGGAAAAAAAAAAAATTAGTGACGCACGCAACTCTTTTTTTTTTCCTTCTTCTTCTTCTTCTTCTTCTTCTTCTTCTTCTTCTTCTTCTTCTTCTTCTTCTTCTTCTTCTTCCCCGTTGTGCTATTGTGCTGTACTGTTCGATACATGTGCCCAGATATTGTGTGTGTGCGACAAGAGTCGAGTTGATGCAAAAACGGTGCCGTCAATGAGTCCAAACGTAGTCACTCATGTTTTTACCCGTTGCCCAGTCGTGTTTACATTCCAGATGCTCGCCTGGCTCATGTGTAGTGCTGATAACACGTCCCCCTCTTTTTATCTTGTCGTGCCTTCACTTTGTATGCAAAGAGAGAGAGAGAGAGAGTGTGTGTGTGGGTCTCTTTTTCTCTCTCTTTCTCACTCTCTCTCTCTCTGCCACGGCGTAAAGGCAAACATGCGTCAATCACCTGCATCACTGATGGTAAATTCTAAGAAGCCGATGCTCTGACCCAAAATGTCTGCACCAGAAATCCTACAGTCTGGAGGAGATTGCAACACAAGAAGTTTATAACTTCACCAGGAAAATTGAACAAACAACTAAAAACTGCCAAAACTCGATAAATAACATACAAGACATGTAATTATTTGCCATTTTCAGTGGTTAGGTGTGGGTGGAGGCAGGGTACGAAAAATTAGGTTAAACACAGTAATAGAGATTATTTTTACTGGAGTTAGTATATGCGTGAAAATGAGCTGATATCGGCTAGAAGAAGGGGAGGGTTACAGGTTGGACTCTTCTGGGTATATTTTTGCTAAGGGGGTAAGGATATTGGTCGACAGTTTCTGGGAAACGTGTTGCAAGTTGTTTCCCGAGCTGAAGTTTGGGAACGTATATAGTGGGGGGCGGGAGGTTTACATCTGCCCGCCGTGAGACAAGTATGTAACTCTAACTGTCACCGTCTTGTTATCTACTAAGAGTAGGCTCTCGCTTTCAATAGTATGAGAAATTAGGGGTAGACAAACTGTGCAACATAGTAGTGCTCGCAGGCTGAACGTTACATTTTGAACAACTTTAATTACTGTATTATAATTTTTTTTTTTTTTTTTTTTTTTGACAGTTCCCAGAGAGTATATTCGTAAAATTGCTACCTTCCTAAAATACAGGGTTTGTAAAATTGGAGGTCTAGTGTATGTTTGTTACAAATATTGATTAAAATCTTAAATAAAACTTGATTTTGTGTTACACACTGTAGTACTATGGTTTTTTTAAGAGATAAAAACCTTGACTTCTATTCAGGTAAATTCTGTATATTTACTACTAAATTATGTATTGGTACTCATGTTAGGACAATCCCTACTGACCATCACGGGGAAGTCCCAGACAGACATAATGTGATCACCAAGGACAGTCTAATGCTGTATAGTGTATTATGATAAGTAATGTTGGTTATTATGCTTACATAGTAGTAGGTAATTGTGCAAATATACATATAAGTCATACATAGGTATCAAGTCACTGTTTCAAGTGTGTAATCTAAATAAATATCTGTTGGTCAGTACTTTTGGAGACAACCATCACTACAGGGGTCAGTTTGAGCAGTGATTTGTTTTTATTTAATACTGCTTGACTTATTCAGAGGTACTATGACATTGCTGAACAATCAGGCAAGAAGCATGGATGACAGATACAATTTTTAATGCAGGCTGAGCCCATCCTACAACAATACTTTATATGGCGAGTGTTACCTTTCTGATAATGTTATAATAGTGGGGTGAGCCGCAGTCCTGTGGACAGGGCCGCAGGTGCTCGTACTGAGGTGACAGTGAGCTGAACTCCGGGGCTCCCTTGTTATACTTAGCCAGCTCTGGGTCTGTCAGGTAGTCTTCCAGTGTGCACAGTACCTTGTTGTACAGGTAGATAATATTGTTTGGGCTCTGAAACATGTTGCCAATACAAACTTGTATGTTACACCAATAAAAGTTACTCCAGTTTCCTAAGCACTTCAGAGGAGGGTGGAAGGAGGAAGGGGAAGGGGAATATTTTATTCAGTGCCAACAGACAAATGAGTACAGATATAAGAAATAAATGAAAAGCACAGATAAATATACTAGAATCCAAAACCAGACAACTTATGCAATTCCGGAAAAAAATGTCTGAAGATGTCTTCTACATCCCAACAGGGAAATTAATACTACATTACACTAATTTTAGATTCATAATGGCAAAATAAATATGTCAGGAAAACATTTTTTTTTTCTGTATACAGTTTTTTATTTGCATGAAGCACAATATTGTTCATGTTTAATTTTTCAGACTACTTTTAGTAACATGCTCACACCACCAACTTCTAAACACAAAATTTACAGCTACATAACCAGTAATGCAAGCTTCAGCCAGCAACACACATTGAAAAACACACTTATACCAAAATAAGACATAGAAAGATAAAATAGACCTCTTGTCTGCCAAGCATCTTTTACAGGAGTGAGGAAATTGGAACTTATGGTTTAGTCTGTAAATCACTAATTTTTTTGTTGATTAATTACTGTGGATATTTTGTGTTTACAACTTTTGTAAAATGCCAACAGCTAATGCTACAAGTGAGGCTAAATGTATGTACAGTATATTTAGTGCCTTTTTGATCAAAACTTTCTCTTTAATTTCTTAAAATAAAAAATTAATATTATTTTATTTAATATTTTGAGCGGCAGGTGATATTTGTGTTAATAAGAGTTGACATGTCTGACCTCTAACAGGATAAATCAAAAAGTCAATATCAAATTCAGCTAACAAGGCACCTTTCTCCTTTCTGCATCACAAATATGATGGTGTGAACAAAAACCCTAAAAATAAATACATGTACTGTATACATAAAAGAACCAGATGAGCCGGTTACTTCTTGGCACTGAGCTTCACTCACATACACACACATACAAACAGTAGGCGGGTGCCTTAAATCAATTACCATATTTACTCGCATAATGCCCACCGCTTTGGACCGAATGCCAGTGAGTTGCAAGAGTATAGATTGTGTGTTCCAAGACATCACAGCTCTGTGTGGTAAGAGAGAGAGAGAGAGCACTGTACTTGGAGGACCATATGATTTACGCAGCATGGTCGTTATATTCCGTCAAACATATCACAGTGCAGAAATCACGTGCATTCTTTGTTCGCAGGCAGCCAGGATTGCGCCAGCACCATGTTTGTTTTTAAAGACACAAACCTGTGATTATTTAGCAGTACATATAAACATAACTTTGTAATTACATTATCATTAAGATAAATTAAAGCAAACAAATAATACAAGTGGTGGTGTGTTTATCTGTGTAATTTTGTGTACTTTAATGCGGTTTTAAGATGCATCTAATTAGTTACGCAGCTATTCTGTGATCAGTAGTGTGCCAGTTTTTGTTTGATGTATGTTTTTGTTTATGACTTATATGTTATCCAAATTTATGTTCAATATTTGTGCTAATTACCTGTTGTAATTATGAACTACACAGTTTGGCAAGCATACAAAACATCACCACTTGTACATAAATCACTCATTTCTCAGACACACTTGTGTTTGCCTTTACTCATAGTAATATTCTTATATTTTTATGCCATATTACATGAAATCTATAATAAATGCACTACAAATTTTTACATTTATCTCATGTTTACTAACAAATAAATAATCCTAACTTAAAAAAAGGTGACATTGTCCGGTAGTATAAACACCTGACTTTTGAAAATTAAAAATTAATTTTGACAACCTAGAAGAATATGACAGTGATCAAGGTTGTGATCTTAACACTATCGATGATCATGAAAAGCGACAAAAGGCTAAGTGGAAATTCAATATGAAGATGCAAACGCAATCACAACAAAAATATTTCCATTTTGAAAATAATTACAGCACCCCTACTGGTAAATAACAATTAGTTTTAGAATATTTTATTTTTGAATCATTTTCTGCATTCATAAAGAATTTCAATAAATTTTCTTTTGTATTAATAACTTTTAACAGTTTACTGAATACAAAACACATTACCTAACTTAAATATTACCTAATAATTTAAACCGTACAGTACGTACGCCTACTGTCATGTGTTGTATGTTTGTACAGTATTACTATTACAAGTAGGTATTGTATCAGTACAAAGTACTAAATCATATATTGTTCTACACATAAATAGAAATCTAACCATGTGTTCAGTTTTTATAAAGTTAAGCTTAATACATGTATTTATTTATGAGGTACGTTCACTATTAGTTTTCACACCATGGGAAAAAAATTTTAAACTCAAAATTTTTAATGATTTGATTTGTTTAAGATTAGTGAATTTGTTAATATATGATTCAAGATTTGATTCGTTCTCAAAATGTCAGATTCGCAAAACCCTACCTTTCGCCATTAGATTATTTTCAGCACATTTACCTTTGTTACCAGCTTAACAGCTGTCGGGTACCAGTCTCCATTGTACAATGTGGTATTATGTAAGAAAAGTACCTGCACAACACGTGAGGCAAACACAGCATCCCCTGCAGTGCTGCATATCTGTGTTAATACCTTGGACACCAGTTGGTCCAACAAGTACTGCAGTGGTTGCACCACGAGAGGCTTAGGATCTGGTGCTCGTTCAGCCAGCCACTGCAAGGCTGCAACCACCTACAACAAATACACTACTGCACTGCTAACATTCCTTAAAATCCACATGCAGCACCCATTCACAGTGTGGCCTACAGCATCATATGTAATTCAAACACACAAAGTTACCGAAGCCAAAGATGCTTACAAAAAATGATTAAAATGTAACACTTACTCTAACTTATTCCCAGAATTCTGTCAGCTGCAAAATAATAATACGTATTTTCAATATGTTGTCAAACTGTGGTGTTCATATACTTAAGTTTCTCTAGTATACACTTCTTCTCAAGACACCAATACTGATGACAATAATCCCAGTGCCACTATTCATGTACCATTTCATTAGGTATTTTTCGTTCTTCAGAATTTTCGTGCAGAACTATTAATACATACTGAGAAAACAAAGTTAATAACGTACAAACTTAATTCATTAACATGAATACTGTAATAATGTGCCTTACGCTGCAGTGTAAAATAGCTGTTTAAGTGAATGAAAAAACCAATGATTTGTATCAATTTTAGCAGTTACCAGAGCATTTCTTCAGTAAAACACAATGTTACTTAAAAAAATGAGTTGGTTTCAATTGTGAATTATAGTGTACCGTTTAAAAAAAATGGATAATGTACTGGCCCGATAACATATCAATTACAAATACAAGTAAAATGTATCAGCCCTATATCAATGCTTAGCATCAGCTTCAGAATAACTTTACATTTATAGTGAATTTCAAACTAATCAAATTTTACAACTAGTATAAAAAAAAATACCAACATTTTTGGTACGACAGGGCATAAACAGAAAACTAATCAACTTTCTGAAATTCTTACAACCTCAACTTCATTATTTTGCATCGGGAAACAGCTGACAGATATTAATGGAAAAATTAGGTGAGTGACAGTAGAAATTTAAACTTATATGAGCAGCTAGACATCTTCTGATGAAAATCATTCTGTACCTCTGAATGGTAAATATGACAGATCCTTCTTTGGAAAAAAATGAGAACCCAGAGTACCAAGTGCTTTCTCGCAGATGAATAGTCTGACTTCCGTAGCGTTTAACGGAAAAATAAGATGAGTGAGTATTTAAATGTATATATTAACAGACAGACATCTTCCAATTAAAAGCAAACTTCTGAACGATAGATATGACTGAACCTTGCCCCAAAAAAAAAAAAAAATTATGAGACTGAGCTCCAAGTACTGTAGCTTCTCCCAATTGCAAAGTCTATATATATTTTTTTTTGCAGAAAACCAGACAACATATTGACAAAATAATAATTTACACAGAAGTCCTCAGAACATAAGAATATGTTAAATTAGTAGCAACAATCTCACATCGTTACCAAAACAAATTTTAACGCATTGGTGGACGTGCAGAGTAAGATGGAAAAAGCAGATGTATTTATTCATTTCACTTTTTTATATAACTTGTGTATTAACTAAAGCATAGTCACACAAATCCTTAGACACTTGATACTAAGTTAATAAGTTAATTAAAAAGCTTACGAATAGTTGTAAATTAACGTAGGAAAAAGTACGGAGGAGGTCGGGTGGAAAGATAGTCCATCTATACGCACTGCGGTTAAAAAAATTGCTATGGTGTGTAACTACAGCAAATGCTATGTTCAACTACATGAAAACACCGTTTTATGACGTCCTTACATTAAACATTGCCAACACTATTAGCCTCATCACTGTATAGTAATGGCGTAGACAACACCTAAAATCATGGAAAATTTAATATACAAGTGATTGCAAGGAATCACTAACACAGCCAGCACTGCATAAAAATTATTTAGATGCTCCAGGAGTATGCATTACCTGAACATCTAATTTAATACCAAAAATGTACATAGCACAAAATGTTCTACATACTGCTGATAGGTGGCATGATCGACGTCCGCTTCAGTGACGTGAAATGCACATAATATGAAACATACTGTTCAAACTATGCATCAAGTTAATTGTTTTAACTATGTACAGTGTTAAAACAAGCAAAATAAATTAATTTGGTAAAAAAAAAATTTATGGAGGTCATGTACGAATGTAAACTGTAGTGTTAGTGGTGAACGGATACTCCTGTTTCTTAGGTCGGATTATCTTGGGTTTGCTTTATTTTGGGTACCCTTTGGGGTTTGAGTTTCTTCAGTTTCTGTTGTAGGGTTTTTCGTGAGTTTTGAGTTTCTGGGGCCTAGAGCAGTGTGTTTGTTTGCCCCTTTCAAATGGGACCCCGATGCTGGCTTCGGCCGCCTCATAGTGTGAGAGGTGTTGCCCCGGTTGACGGTGCCTTAGCCCCCCTTCCCCGCCGGACCTCCCACTCCACTGGCCATGGAGGGGGGGGGACCTTGAGGGAGGTAGGGGGTCGAGTTCCGCCAGCCGGCGGCAGGGGCGCTAGCGAGGCGAGCGTGTCGCGGTGTCGCGGTGCGTGGAGAGACGAGTCACTCTCAGGTTGGAAGCCAAGCAATTAACATCGCAAGCTCTGGGGACTTGGCTTGTGCCTTGGTAGGTTGTAATTCACGTGTAGAAGAATGGATGTGCCGGGGGGCGAGAAGTACGCTAGCGTAGCTCGCGCTGTCGTGCTGAAGGAGGACATAAGGTTGTCTTTTCTGCTCCGTGAGTGGTGAGCGTCCTTAACTTTAAAAGGTTCATCGAGGATTTCGGTGAGTGGCCAATTCCCTTTGGGGACTGTTTCCCTCGTCGCCTACCCCGAGTGAGTGTAATTGGGGCGTGTCGGCAGTTGGGCTGTCAATGTCTTTAGTGACGGCACTGTTGTGTGTGGATAGCACGCAGCTGGTACAACATCGCATACGGGACGCAACAGGTCAATTTCTTGGCCAAATTGTTTTAACTTTGCGAATGTAACTCCACACGTTTGGGAGGAAATGTGGTGAGCATCGGTGAAATGAGTGAGTGGTAATGTAAAGCAGCCCACGAGTCAAATGGGGAAGATTGTCAGAGGAGTGGATTAAAGTGCACTTGTAGGTACATTAGGCTCATCGATAATATGAGAGATGGTTTACGCATTGTAAAATAGATTGTACAGTACTTTTATCAGTGTCAGTGTATATTTAATGGCATGTAGCGGATACGTATGGAACTCTCGTACATATGTGAATTGCTTCTGGAAGTAGTTATTACACGAGATTTAAACCATGTTGTGTTTTTCGTTGCTCACAAACGATGTGTCAAAAAATCCTGGTCACTAAATAGCTATAAGCATTGGTTAGTTGATGTGGATTTTTCTTGGCCCATGTTTATTTGGAGCTGGTAAATTATACAGCCTTCAGCCTCTGGGAGTCATTTCAATTGAGTTCAGCTCAATTTCACTGCGCCACTCTGCTCCCTTCTGGGGCAAGTGGCAGAATTCAAATAAGACAATCGTTCTTGAGTAAGGGAATGTTGGTACTGAGACATGGCCGTCTCAGGAATGAGTATCTAGGGACGTCACGGTGGACGAGACGTGTTAATATACACCAAGTTAGGAAAAGTATTTTAGTATGTCTATAATTTTGTAAATATGTCGTAACTTGGCAGATATGAAATATATATATATATGGGTTTGTATTAATCATTATTTGTACTTTGTATGGTAAAGTGTTATCTTTGGGAACGAGCTTCTTTGACTGTTAATTATGTAAAGAGCCGCTAGGGGCGCGCGATGGTGTTTCGAGCGGGCCCGAGCGCAGAGAGTCGAGTGCAGTAGCTTGTTGCGGCTAGTTCAAGTTGACGGAGTTAACCGGCATGTTCAGACACTATTGCACGCAATATAGTTGACCGTTGGGTTTATAAGAGTAGTGTTGGTGGAGAACGTAGTAAAGGTTACTAGTACAGGAATTTGCGAGAATGGGAACCGTACTACGTAATTACTGCGGGAAATCTTGAATGATTTTTGCCAATATGTGCACGTCGGCTGACAACGATACTACATGGATAAATGGGGTGGTGGCATACCCATTTCTACTGCTCGTGGTATACAAGGCTAGCTGAGGACGAGGACGCCGATCGTGAGACGTGGACGTCAATGGTATCTACTACG
>PNEQ01009685.1:0-22462 GCA_003012365.1 Medauroidea extradentata
AAAAAAAAAAAAAAAAAAAAAAAAAAAACATTAATTAAGACAAAAAAATTGAAATTACTGTATGATAGGAGGCCAACCAAGTAAGTGCTACGTGCCAGTGCACGTCACATAGTTTCACATACAGCTTACGTTTCTGATTTTAATTATTGATCACGATTTTGTATTACAAATTTGGATTACGATTTTGGATTTTGATACATGTACAGTCAAGCCACGCATTGATGCCATCGGCTAATACAACAATGCAACCGCAACAGTATTTTCAATGCCCGCCAAAAATAATTTTTTTTAAAAATAATTTTGAAGGAATAAAATGGAAAAAGTTAACATTGCGAGCAGGAAAGATTATTTAAAATACATACATTAGAAGTCCGCTATAATTAGAGGCCCGGAATTTTCGGAAACGCGAAGGAACGGCGATAAAATGGTTAAGTTATTTGGGGGGGAGGGGGAGATAAAGAGAGGAGGGCTCCGATGACAGACACACTGTTGTCAGGCGCTCCCAAAAAGCTTCCGCTCAGCTCAGATGACGACACTGCTATTTCGAACAAGAACTGCGTGTTCTGACTGAATAACGGCGGACATATGCTGTATCTTCACTAAGAATAGTTGCCGCCGGCTGTGCTATACCTGAGTCACACACACACCACGCTTACAGAAGAAATTCCTCTGGGAGATACGATAGCGCTCTCTCTCTCACTCACACACGCTTATCTTTGCTTAGCTTGCTACAGCTCATATTTACTCCGTAGACCTTCAGCTTTTTCAGATAAGCAGCAAGGACGGCGGATGAGAGGACGCATTGGCGTTACCGTCTCCTGTCAATGCACTTGCTGTTCTGATTCACTTTCATGCTCACACAGTCGGTCGTAAGTGTTTTGTCTTTTAGTTTAGTGGCAATTTCAACATTTACTGTAGAATAATTATAAATTATAATTTAACACACTAAACGTCCCATAAACTTGAGCGAGAAGCAATAAACCCTTGCGGGCTGGCCACTGCATTGTTAAAGTATCGTAGACACTGTCAGGAATAACGTGGGAACAAGAGTAAGTCACATTATTTTTTGTCTTGGAACGAATCTGTTTGAACAGCTGAAAAGAGAAGAAAAAAAAAAATTTAAAAAAAAAATAAAAACAAATTACGGGTGGTGAGCCGTGTGTGAAAACGAGCATGTCTAGCTTTAGCATTGCTTTTCAACAAACTGTCTATCTAGATTTGGTAGCGCTCACGTAGGTCAGACATGTTTTCTGTTGGCACACTGCCAGAATAAAATCACAAACTTGTGACCTTGCTCATTGTCAATGCATACACGTGTGCGCACTTCTGTTACTACTAATTGGCTTTGAATTTAACTTTGTGCCGCCTCTAAACACAGTTCACTACTAGTGAGCGAAAATAAAGCAACTACCAATGTCAGCGTCGCTTATTTTTGCTGGCAAATAACACTACTGTACAATTGCCTGCCCAACGGACAAGTAAACAATTACATTCACTCGTCCAAGCTGACTTTTATATGTCTCAGGAATGCACACAAATTATTTGACGCGTGCCACAGAATTATCATCAGAGCATTTGCGCTCAAATATATAAATAAATAAACTGCTAAAATCGTCAAACTGATTAAATTGGTCCGCAGTGGCCGGCAGTGTAATCATGTTGACTGCCGGCGCGTGCACTTTTGCCGCACTGCAGAGACATTGTTGAGGCGGCCCAGCGATAGATAACCGTGCTTACATGACACTGCGGAGATTTTGCCCTGTTTTGACTTAGCGAATAGTTGCACCCATACTTGTTTGGTATCACTGGAACCAGCACATACTTACTTGTTAAAATAAACCTATATTTCCTTAAAATATCATACTACTTTGTAATTAAATAAGATTAAAGACAGTTTAATGCAATATTTGGGTTTGGGGTCAGAATCGGCCAAATTCGGCTATAGCGAAGGCACGGCTATAGCGAAGTTTGAACACAGAACCGTGACATTTCGTTATAACGAGACTCTACTGTATTACTACTCTCTTAGCACCGCAAACTCGGTTTTGTACTCGTCAATTAACCTCCCCCACAGTCTTCTATCCTTAGTATCTTATTTCAAGCACTACAGGATCCTTAACCACCTGTTCTCCCCACCTCAAGTTTTGTCTGCCTCTTCATCTCTCAGGTTTCTGCAAACACTTCTTTTAATCTTGATCCTTTATCACTTCTGTAGTTGTGGCCGGCCAATCTCAGTCTTCTTGTCTTGGCTCCTGCAGCAATGTATGTATTTGCATTCTAACAAATTGTCACAAAAACTTTTCTCACAGGATTTTATTTTAAAAAACCTTAATCATTCTTTTTGAATACTTATCTATTTTCCATTTTATTGCTCCATACAACAGTACTGGTCATGCTATGGTTTTTTACATTCTCGTTTTAGTTCCTGTTGAAAAAAATTTGGATGACAGTCTTTTGTTGCCTGAATACAATGCTCTGGAAGCGGCCTTCATTCTAGTTTCTATCCATTGTTCCTTGTCATTTCTGCTATTTATTAAAACCCCCAGATAATTCAACTAATCTACTTCTTTCTTCAAACACACTGTCATCAATCTGGAGAATTGCCCACCTTTTTATCTTACTGTTTTAGTCATTGTATTCATAACCAAACAAAAGAAAAAATGCAATCTGTCATAACAAAAATTGGGTGATTTTTTTTTAAATTCAGGAGGGTGGACGACAACCCAGACAATCGGAAGGAAGGGAACGTCTGATTGAGGATATGTGACTATAAGATAACAATATTTACCTGAGTCTTATGCCACACGTGCAGGGAGCCTTGGTAGCCATGAGCAACAACACTGTGGCCATCCGGAGATACCTTGCTGCCGTAGAAGCCGAGCGTGTTTCCTCCCACCTCCCCCAGCCGTGCAGACTCCAGCCACACTCCCGACTGTCCGTGTGCTTGCCAAACAATCATTGTCTTGTCCATCGACGAAGATAATAGCTGTAGAGTTTGCCTGCTCTCTAAGCCATCTCCTGTCGACAATACAGTTTCATCATGTGCATCTTTCTGTAGTACACGTCTTGTGGCAACACCACCACAACGCAGCTTAACAAGCCGCACTCACATTTCCAAATAGCATCCTTTCTGCCTCCTCCCAAGGACAAACTACAATACAACAGTCAGTCACATAGAACTCTGAAGGTTATGCTACTAGCCTCTTTTATACTTCCATGTAAGCAAACTTGTGAATTGTACAGCACAAATTGAAATAAAATCTTAATTAATTTTTCAAAAACTTTGTACTTCACTAATCAAATAATTTATTTCAGACATGTTTATTTTCTAGGTAGGCCCTATGAAAAACCATACAAATAGTATGACACACAACAATATCATTTAAAAATACATATTTCACAAAGCTAATAAAGTTGACCTCATTTGTATAGTAGCTATACTTTTTATATGAAACATATATTACTGCAGTTGCATATTTTCAGATCTTGTGATGTGTTTTTAAAATCATGTATGTGTGCATATACTGAAAATAATTTACATAATTTCAATGTAAAAACCAATACATTGTATGTAGACCTACTCTTGTGAAGTACTTTGTTATACCAGTCCCCAAATTCTTTTCATCATATACTATTAATGAGTAAATTTTGAAAGCAGTCTGGCTACTTTATGACATTATATGCTGGTTCACCAACAGAAAAAATGTTAGGGCAGAATCGAGACTACCTGCTGTTGTATGCAGAGTGTTTATTTAGCTCTTCCCCCCACAGTGCAACGACGTTGTCCATTTGGCGAGGCCTGGCTTACCCAGCAGTGTTGAAGTTAAGTGTTTTTTTGTAATAAGCATCAAACGTGTAATTCGACCTCAAATTAAAATTTATACAGCTAAGTATTAGTGAAATGCATCATTGCCACAGTGGAATGTAGCCATGCGCGGTTGCAAAGAACCCACTAGAGAGGACTCTAGTAATGGTTAAGTTACAAAAGGATTAATTCTTATAGGACATCAGTGGTGAGCTATAAATAAATAATTTCCTCTGTATTACGTACAATTTTTTTTTGCTCTAATTGTACCAATTATGTATAGGTGTCACTTTAACATTAGAGTAATAATTTACTATTTAATCATGAAACCAATGATTAAAAAATATTGCAAACTTTATTTTACCTAATTATGTTAATTTTTTTTTTTTGCATAATTTATTTTGGTACAAATATTCAATAATATTGATTTTTGTCACAGCCCTAGCATGTGAAGTATCAAATTAAAGGTCTTGTAACTCCCAGAAATTTAGCTAAATAACTATTTGTTGCAACTTTCCTCTGTAACTAGTAATTCTGCTTTTAGTAATGTTGGGTCAGTTTTTGCCAGTGAGGGGATTAGGGCCGCGACAAAGCATCACCAGGCCAAGGGGACGGCAATGCCTCAGGAATGTGGGTTGGGCACAGCACCCACGTGACGTGGATACATCACCTCACCCCCGACTTCCTGTCCGCCATCTAAACGCTTCTAGTTTTGTTTAGTTTTAAATTGTTTTATGTTTTTTTATAAATACAATATTGATATTGTACTTAAAATTTAATTGCGTATCCAAGAATCACTAGGTACAAATCTAACAATTTATATTTGTACTGAATTATTTTAATAAAAGGCGCATCACCGGAAGTCAGCACCCTTGTGCATGACAATCTCATTGAGTCCCCCTCGTCGAGATCGCCGCTCGCCCAGTCTTTCAGCAGCTATAGGCATGGTAGGATGTTGCCAGAGGAGCATCATGGAGAGGAGTAAAGGGGATAGTTTTGAATACTGACTGCGTGGGCTTTCTTGTATCAAGAGGGTGCCGATGTCAGGCAATGCAATCACATTTTTTTGTCAGAAAGAGAAAGAAATGTAAAATAGTACCAAAACACCAACTTCAGTACCACGAACGCTGTCCACATTATTAGTACGTAGTTGAACCTACCACACGTTACAACACCCACGTTACCCTGAGATAAGAGCACCAGCCTCCGCATGATATTGCTGAGGTTTTCTTTTATTAAAAAAGTTATATCTACAAAAGAGGGCGACCCAAGCAGGTACACTACACTCTATAGTAGGCCCCATGGAAGAGTGCCAATAAAATTATTGTATGTGGTGTACAGCATGGCTACTGTGTTATGTTTTACAGTACCATACCACATATGTGCATATCATAAGTACAGTGTAAATGTTTCAGTTAAGTTACCACAGCAGTTCCAGATAAAAATCATGACATAAAACACTGACATAACACCAAAACTGTCAAAACACACATAATTGATACACAAATAAAACAATACACTATTTAAATGAAATAAAAAGTCAAGTAAATGTAATAAAAGAGAAATGCAAGAATAAACTATTCTGACATTGAATAGAAATGCTGTAGCTAGTACAAGAATTATATTCTACTGCAGCAGGAAACCGTAAATGAAATGACTTTATAACTTACACAAACAAAGAAACTTGCCTACAATAGGCCTACACTCTACAATGTAAAATAAGCAATAATGAAAAGATTTACTGTACAGTATGTACATAGTTTAAATAAAGGAAAGAATATATTTTTTGGCAGAGGTTTACTACATTAATTAGGTATAGGTATGTATAAGTACAGTAAGCTCACAAGATGTCAACTACCTGAGTGTGATGTTGGAAACCAGGTGATGCCATAGACCCAGCCATCGTGACCAGAGAGCACAGCCTCCAGTGAATACGAGTACGACTGCTTCTTGTCACCGACACAAACACTGAACCTCTTCTCTTCAGTCTGCAGAATGCCCAACACTCGAGTCTTGCTGGCTCCTTTTTCCTGGCTGGGGGATATACGCCACAGTCGGATCAAGCTGTCCTGTGCAGCGCTAGCCAACAGGAGGTCACCTGAATCTGTCGTCAACAACAATCACTGCATGTCACAGAGGTACAATACCCTCGTCTGAGAGCGACCACAGTTTGAGCTATACACGGAACACATCTGCATACAATTACTCACAAGCCAGATTTTTCTCAAGCTTGTGTTTTAATGAGCTCAGCTGAACTTGGCTAACACTGAAAGTATGGTTTGAATCCATGTAATGCAATAAGTATGCCTATCTAATAAAGGTAAGTTTGGACATGTACAAGGCACAACGTGTTTCACGACTCAACTCTGTACATAAGAATATTAAGGGTTAAAAATAAAAATATTCGTCAAGAACAACAACTTTTACTTATTTACCATCTAATACAAAATCCAGGGCTCGCACCCAATCCTCGTGGCCCACAAGACTGCCAACTTCTTCAAACTTGTGGTAGTCTGTATGACAGCCATCATTACTAGTGCTGTCAACCGGTGGAGTTACACGATTCTCTGTGAGAAGATGGATCCTTGCGTCATCTGTGCTGAAGGAAAGTATTGGTATTCCTGCTTGAGGGAGGAAACTGAGGCGCAATGACAGGCACAGTCCAGGGTCCAAGGTTACAGTCTGTGAGCAGAGGACCTCCTCTGGGAACAAAACTCTCACATTCACCAACAAGACTACGCCAACCTACACAAAAATATACTGTGCTACTGTATGTACCTCAAATAAATACAAGGACAAAGTTATCAGTAACATGAGAGATTATGTATTTGTTTACTGCTACTGGCATGTAAAACAATGGTTACCATACCTGTGCAAAGTGGTCGGCTATGCAGAAAACTTTTAAAACCAACCTTAGGTAGAAATCACTGACAGTTACTGCATACCAGTTAAACATTACAAGTCACACTTTGTATAGTTGGCAACGAATTACCAAACGTAGCTTCACATAATTTTGTCATTTAGGTTAAATACAACAATTTTGATTTAAAACAAAATGAAATAAATTTCTTGGTATTCAACATATTGTTGCATTCCATGTACCTGGAGGCCAGGTGGTCAGAAGCTGTGTCACAACACCTTATGAACTAGCCCCTGACTCGCAAGCCGGGCTGCCCCATGATGTAAACCCTGACGATATACGTCATAGAGACATGTTCGAACTGCACCTTGGCCCTACGAGGCCGGCCTATGAGGCTCAAGTTACGTCCAAAGCATGATGTAATGGCTATTTTTAGACTCCTGAAATGCGGTTAATCCCCGATTGTTTTGCAGTGTATAAAAGCACGGAATCAACACATTTGGAGAGAGTTCGCTCTTGATAGTGCTACCAGAAGGTGCTATGCTTGTGGAGAGAGACTGGTGAAGACATCTTGGTGCCGTTGAAGTCTACTGTAAGATGGCAGGCGGCTACCTTTGGAGCAGTGTTGGGCGAAACAAGAGGACTGCTGTGGCGAGCTGACAAGCGAAGAGGAGGTGTGTGACGGGAGTCGAAACGAGACCTCAAGAGTGAAGACAGCAGTGCACTGGGGTTGCTGCGCAGCATACGGCTATTCATCACCACTGCAGACTATTAAGGTCACTATTTGAGAGACTGTTGACTGGATACATGCCTGAAATTTTATTGTGATTTTTAGTCTTTAACTGATTAATGGTAAATATTATTGTGCTGTAATTGTCTAAGTTAATTAACGTTCTGTGGCACAGTAGTAATCGTGTGCATAATTAAGGGTTTTGCAAAAGTTATAGTTGATTGTTGTTATGTGTGTTTTTGTAAGCTTTGTGAGCTAGTAAATCAGTAACTTAACTCAACTCTTTTATTTACAAATATAATACCTCTATCCCAAAGAGCTCAGGGAATTGACCACATAAAGTTTTTGCTAAACTTGTAACAATGTTATAAAAATGTTTTACAGCAAATATTGTAGGTTTATACAGATTGCACAAACTAATTTACAGCATTATTACACAAGTACTTACAGAGTACCATTGAGCTTTATTGTTATATACATAAAAGGATGACCTATAATGCGCGGGAGTGTGGCATTATGTGTCGTCCCTTGCATGTGTAACTATCAAGCTCCTTGATACTCTGTAAGTACTTGCATATTTTAACTTTTAACATGTAATTAGTTGCTAGCAAACTTTTTCTTTTCTTATTAATCATGTGGTGCATTTACCAAGTAAATACCCTAATAAATACACAACAGATATTTTTATTTTTCTCAGAGTTCGCAAGAGTAGAAATTTAAAGTACAACTCACATTTTAAATACAAGTATAACACTACCAAAATTGCACCATTTTCCATCACACCCTATAGGGGATATGATCAGAGTTACTTTCAAACCAAAGTTCACTTCTCTAATATCTCTGCTTACAGAGCAACTACATAATCATGACCAGAAGTTGCAGTGCACTAAGTCCATTCTTACGCAAAATTGTACCAATTCCACCAGTATACCATCAACCACAACGTGCATTGAAAACAAATAAATTAACTTTGCGTTTACATTTGTACACTATCCTTAGTTTTCGGTATTTTTAACAAGTCCTTGACAAGCACTAAGTCTCTTTAGTAGCTTACTATCTGCACTAAAGTGCATTACAACCACGTTATATTAATGTTAAGGGTACGATCCAAAGTACTATATGGTGATAAAATGACACCAATTGACAATTTCTTGGATCTTGCATCGTCCGCCCTGTTCAAGAGGAGAAGTACAGATATATATGTCGACACAGTACCTTTTGTGCTGACCACGCCGTCCGCCCAAACCTGCTCTGCTAGGTGGCCTTAAAATTAGGCCCCACCCCAGCAAGGCTCTTGGTGATGGTAGAGCAACGGGCGGAATTTTCCGCTTACTCCAGCTAGTTGCCACACCGAAGCACCGCTCACACACACACTAATCGTCAAAGTCGGCCGGCGTTGACCCGGTTCACTATCAACTCGCCTACAAGCGAGTTCTTTATGTACTCGGAATTCCTAACATACGACATGTCATTAACGTTAACTGCACGACTGGAACACCAAAGTTACTGCGACGGTCCGTTAACGTTTTAACTCTACAAACTAGGCAACCTGGCCGTTTTTGCTCACGCACTTTCCGGACTTCCTTTTTTTTTAAACCTTGAATGATCCACCTCCCGTACACGTGTTATGCAGTTATAAACTCTATCACCGGCATGCCTATCACCCTCGCTTCCGCAGTCGTCATAACAAAAAAACTGCGCGAGCTGTGTTTAGCTGTCCAAGCGGTCATTACACTTCAGCCGGCACGCGATCAATACTCTTACTGCTGTCGACAGTCCACAGCTGACTCGCCTCGCCCGGCGCCCGATCAATCTCCTCTCTCCCACACGCGCGGAAACCCCTCCCCGCTGTGCCATGCACACCAGCCTCGCATGCGCGAACGTACCTTCCCCTCTCCTCTTACTCAGGGCGAGCGACGAGCGCAACAAATGTGATGTACTACCATAAACATGGTTGTACATGACAATAAAATTTACAGCTTTGTGCTACAATTCAATATTTCAGAGGGAGACCAATATCATAATTTAAGAGTGAATCAAGCTACGAGTAATTCTGCATAGTTAATAACTTTTATTTCTTCTTCCTTGCAAGTACTACATTTTACTGTCCAAGAATGTTTTCCACAGAGTTCTTATAATTTACTGCTGGCCAACACTAATTTTTTTAAGAGGAAAAAAGATACAAAATGACAGAAAATATAAATTAGGCTGTGCTTTTAACAGTGCTTACATTATATGTAGCTAACCAAATGTACTATACATAAACTCAGTTGTAATGTGCGCTTATTGTATACCATACAAAGATAAGTACATAATACAGCAGTAAACACTTGTCCAGTATTCTATCTTAGCAAGGTTCTTTGCAATACATACTCATAACAAATGTGAAAATAAGAGATAAATTGGTAAACATCAAAGAACAGTTTTAAAAAATTGAAGATTTAATTTATTAATGTTATTAGCCTCCTCGTATTTCCGGTGCATACCAGAACGGGAGTTGTCGATACATATATAAGTATGTACTTACATATGCTCGTATACACATATGAATACAAAACAAAGATGATCTACAATAAACATTTGCACACACATACAGTTGTACACAAACACATACCTTATGACGTTCTCTCTAATTTTTATAACATGTTTACGTTCTGCAGATGTTAGGTGGATACTGATAGGTGAGTTAAAGATCTGGACACTAGGGACTGTAATGAAAGATTTTCAAGACTTTTTCCCGGGTAACACGTCACTGTCCTCTCCTGGCGGACCTTTACTACGCAGAATTGTTGTTATGGCTCTTAAAGATGAAAGTCGCGTGCACGGAAACAAAGACAACTACTTAGAATATCAACTGCCTCGTCTTACAATGTCTCTACAATTATCAATCGCAGGTGTCTTGGCCTGACATACTTCCTGACTTGATGATATCTTATTCAGTTGCGTTCCAACACCCAAAACAACGACAATAATGCTGACACTTTGGTCCACAATACTCCGCGGCTCAACGAAAACTTAATCTCACTTGCAACTTGACAGTGTCTATCTCCACTACGGTGTCCCGACGACCAGTTCAACGCCTGCCGGCAGCACCCGGTGCGCCGTCTTTCGTGGCTCGCCGACATCTGTTGCGGCTTGTCGACAAATGTCCCTCACTCTAAGGAGTCTCGATGCCTAACTCCGACACCTGGCGACAGCACCCAATGCGCCATTTATCTAAACCATTACTGAGGCTTGCTTGGCTTCTCATTCACGCCAAAACCCCCGTCATTTGGTCCTCAAGCTCCAGTTCCATTTGTGACAATCAGAAGCCAGCTTTCAACCAATGGCCCCACCACTCGAGGACAGTTCTGGGCAGAACCACATTTATTAAATAATTCCTTAATTTCTCTTTGCTACCTACATCTACACCTACATTTACTTAAACGGTCCTTTGCTTTTTAACATTTATGATTTCTTAATTAAAAAATAACAACAAAACAATGACAAATTACAGAACTATTGACTGGATCCCCTTCCCTCTTGTTCAGCAGCTAGGGGGGTGGGGTGAGGCCCCAGACCCTCTCTGCACCTGCTTCTTTCTCTCGTTTTCACAAAGACACAATATGTACAATTTCTTACTTTTCTGTATAGTAAAACTTGGAATAGTAATGAAAACTATTTCAATGTGATTCTGATATAAAGGTGAGGAGTGGATGCAAGACATAGCTATTAATACATGTTGATTTATGATAGTTGGTTGACACTGATGACTATTAAATATAATAAATCATAGTGGTGACAATATGGGCGTGTCACAACCTGTATAGCCTAGTCCTATCCATAAGCATACAATAATTCCCGTCATATACTTGTACATAGCAGCATACAATTTAAAAGTAAGTCAACCGCTGGTTTGTGGTGTACAAACTGCCCCAAGGGAAAGTATTTTCACAGAGCAGATGTTTCTAGCCTGGTCGTCTGGCTTAACAGCAGCAACAACCAGATGGTACGTCAACACATAATAATGATACAGTTCCTACGGATATCTACGGGCGGTGTGACGGACAACCTTGGTGCAACATTGTGAAACTGTTTGAGTAAAATCATAAGAGAAGGGAAGTAGCCAAGACCTGTTCATAAAATTCACGTCCTAAGATGGGCCTCACAGTTGTTGGTCCACATTGAAGAGTGTCAGAGGTGTTCTAGTACAATGTGGTTGGTTTACAATGCTCCAATGTCCCGTGGGTCTGCTACCTTATACCTGTTGATGATGGGTGATAGTTTTAAAGACATGCTGCCAACTGCTGCACTGAGGCAGACTCCCCGAGACTAAGAGTCATGGATTCCTGTTTCCCCACTGATACTTCTCAATGTGACGCAATATGTCGCCAGGGTTTCACTGAACCTAGTTGCTTGTCCTGGACTTAACCTAGTGTTTGTTGGTGTACTTGTGACACAACATGTACCCTCTCTTCTCCCTCTTTGCTGGGGATGAATTCGAGTCACTGATCAGAAAAGTGTAAAGGCAACAAGCCACCTGACAAATATAGCAGGTGTAGTGTCTAGCCGAAACATACAGTGTGCTTAGCAGAAGTGATGTCTTCATATTTACCGTGAGGCAACGTCTCCCAGCACGCCCCCCTGGCTGCTGCTAACAGCATCAATGCTCACTCCCTATTAACAATATGTGATCAAATATAATGACGCGAAGGAAGTAAGGTGTAGGGCTAGTGATGAAAATCATGTGGGAATTTGGTAATTAAAAGAAATAGTCGGTAAGACGACCACTAATTCATATTCAATCAACCAGCGCTCTCTTTGCTCTAACCTTCCCGCCAACTATATTACTACCAAGTCCAGGATAAACTCCTGACTATTCCTGACTACTGACACCCTGCATCGTCTGGTCTACTAACAACCTGTGTAGACACATTGCATATTTCATTCCTAGGGCCACGCAGTGGAGCTTTAACACAACTGGACATTCTAATTAGTACACTGCCAAGAATTAAATATTTAATCCTCACAAAGAGGAAATGTGTCCATTTGATTTAACTAAATTTATCATCCCCTGAGGTGTTACCAAGACTAACTTACACACTAACATGTGATAAGAGCCATTAAATAATGTTATCTAAAGGAATATTCTCTCTAGGAAGGGTTATAACTTCTACACAAAGAGTAATAATTTAAGTAAGCTCCTGCTTAGACATTCTAGGATGGGAACAACAGCGTAATGTAATGGCTGTAAATCAGGGTAATGGCAGATCAGCACACTGAAACCAAAATTGTGTTAGCCAATGATAGAAACACAGATAAAATGCATGTGGCTGGTTTATTAACTGCACAACTGCAGCAGATTCCCTTGTAATGGAATTACAGTTATCTGTTGTCAAGTGTGTTTCAATATTTACCTGGAACTTTAAAAGTAAAACTGAGTTAATATATTTTTGCTCATAGTAATTATTTGTGATGAAATACACAAATTTATCATTTTTATTAAATTTTTAAAGCCCCTAATTAACACGTAAACCTGTTATTTTAATTTAGGATAGTAATTTTTTTTTCTCTTATCTGTATTTGTAAAGAGTACTGCTTACTGAGGTATTTCAGTAGGATATCTATGTTAAGGAATGTTAATCAGTAACTTACTCTGCTGAATTTGTTTCTCTAAGTAAGAGATGTTTTTTTCTTTCTCTGAGGCGTTTGTTTGAACCGACGCTTTTGTCGGCATCCTTTTTATCTTTCTTCTTGGCTGGACTCCCATACTGATAAGACGTTTGCTGCAGGCAATTAAGATGACGCCTTTTACTGCCACCGTCCTAAAGATAGGAACTCTTGGGAGCGAGTTTAGGTTGTTAAATTGTATTAAATTATTGCCGTTTTTCAGAAGAGGCATAAACTTTTCTAGCTAATTAGCTGTTTTAGTGAGCTTCAAGACAGTGTGGGAAGCACGTAAGACATCGCTCACGAACCTATCATGCTGACTTTTCATATAAAAAAAATTAATTTTGGCTTTGCTATAACTAGTGGAAAACTGTTAAATTTTGAACTTTAATTTTATTATTTTCATGCCTCTATCGCTGTTGCATTTTTCCGTAAATTTTAACATGGTGAAATTACCGTACAGACTGGGAACTCTTAAGTCTAACCAGAGGTATGAGTAAAGCGTCCTTGCTCATGCCGACTGAACGAAGCCGAGTAAAACGTATGTATTAATGTTTGTTGGAAGCATAGGATGTGTTTTTGTGTCATGTTGGGAGAATTTATTGTCTAAAATTCACGTAACTTTTCATGTAGGGAATGCCACCAAATATCGTTTGCTACAGTCATCAGGTCTCTCTTTCAAATAAAATTGAATATTTTTCTATTAGTAGTGTACTGTGTCTTTTTGATGTTGTCTACTATTATAATAAATATACAACTCAATAATAATACACTCATTCACTATACCCTTAACTACAGTTTCTCATTAACATACTATCACATCAGTTACAGTACTGTCAACATGTTACAACATTGCTAATCTATCAGTTCCCATCATAACAGATAGTCTTGAACATTAAAATCTAAACTGAGTTGTGAAAATTCGCTGTACCTGTGCCAAACCTCCTCCATATCTTGACTGAAGAGTCTAGAGACGCTGTAACAACTATCAATCCAGTACCGTCGTGTACGGCATCGACAAGCAGCACAGACTGCTGGTGTCCGCGCAGAGTGGCTGTGGGAGCGTAACAGCCCGTGCCAGTCCTCGACCAGACCACAGCGGTGCAGTCAGCTGATGCTGACACCAGCTCTGTCCCTGGGGAACCGTCTTGTAGCCTTGCCCAGGTGACAGCATTCACCAGGTCGCTGTGACTGCACGCTGTCTGAATGACCTTGCCCCCGCCTGCAAACTGCATGCCCATATATGCTATAGCAGCACCATGCACATTTGCTACAATTCTTTTTAATTGAAAGATAGTAACAACTGAACTATGTTTGGTTCTCATATTCTTTTGCAGTCAAAAAAAAAGTAAATAACCATGCGTGCAAACCAAAGGCTCTTTATTTTTTTTTATATGACACAAGGCAAGGAACTAGAAAAGAAGTTGTCCACACCCTACGTTAAAGAACGATACCAGCATTTGACTGAAGCAATTTTGGAAAATCATGGAAAACCTAAATCAGGATGGCAAGAGCTAATAATCGGAACCTTGGTTCTCCCAAAGGGAAGAACAACGTGTAATTGTTGTGCCACATCGCTCTGTATCGTTTTCTATCTGGTACTCTAAAATGTCAATTAACTGTTTATTAAAATAAACAAATCATTTTACAGTTAAATGTTTAAGCATCTAATTCTTAAAAAAGGCCAGAGATAAGATTTTTACCAAAAAAGCTACATTAAAATTTATTTGAATGAGTTTTTTTTTGTTGCATTCCTGAGCAGATGGAATATAAACAGCTACAGTGCTAGCAGAATAGCGCTGTGGTTACCCTATTGCCCCCACCATAAACTACTGTTACCAGTATGTACTGGGATTTTATACATCTCATAAAAACTACAGTCCAGCACAAACTGGGGAATAAACAAGATTTAGACTCACTTGATAACTGTTAAAAGTCATGAGGTTATGAAATCTGATAAAACCACCTTCTCCTTGGATTACTGTAGTGGCATAAATCAGCTGACACAGTTGGTAACATTCGATACACTGGACACAGTGCGGCAAATCACTCAATCCAATGTTGTGCCACGACCGTCGAGGTTCAACTTCATAATTGAGGAATCAAACCAACATCTCACTGCAGTACCTCTCTTCACCATGCATCACAAGGAACATGATTGTTGCATCCATTTCGTTGGGATGTGCGTCTGGTAACTGGAGCCTCTCCCTCCTGGGGCTAATATCTTCCTCTGGAATCTGTACCTGACTAGGGCTAACTTTCAGACTGGAGTCTCGCCCACTGAACTTCCCTAGGCAACCTACATCAATGCCTGTCGCACAAATGTTACACGAGAATGGATGACCAACCAACAATTAGCACCAAGCCTGTATTCAGAAGTAGGTAAAACCATCTTTCAAAGACAGCCTAGAACAGCAACCACACCACTCAAGGAATGCGTCTGATCCAGTCGGAATCCACCAAGCACCTGGCCAGGCATGGTGTCCCATCACTGTAGTCCACAGACATCCAGCCTGGGTCTCCCGGGCTTTGACCACCAGGCATCCCCACACTTCAATCTGTGTGCAGACTCCGAATACAGGACATCCAAGATCATGTAATAGCAGAGTAGGCCTATTTTGGAAAGCAGGCACAGCTTTGCATTTGACAAACACAGTACCATCACCGACATCCCAAATGATCAGAATAGGCACATTTGAGAAGCAACAGAAATAACACAACATCCTTACAACAAGGACAGGGAAGACGGCTACAAACCGAGTAAAATCTGGACACCTATTCTAAAACTTCCCCAAAATCAAATTGAACACCGAACAGAAGACAAGATCATTTACGAGAGGTTGAACAGCAGAACCAACCAGGAGCAAAGAAGCCTCTGATTGGTCCATAGCAACAATCAAACAGAGAGAAGTCTCGGAGGGGGGGGGGGCATGATTGGATGACAGCATCAACCAATCAGGAAGCACCACACGTCCAGCCCAAGGTGTATAAGGACAAGAACAATCCCTGACGATAGCAGCTGCAATGCGCACCGAAACATTGGAATCACCTTCAACCTCCATGTGACTGACACCCACAAGCTAAGATGAGTAATGACACAGTTTATTACTCGTAATATAACTACAATAATACCATCTTTCAATTAGCAAATTGATTATTCAAACTTTTTAATTGGAGGAATGTTATTTTAACAGTGTTCCAACATCTCTATGTACAAACAGAGAACACCAACTGATTGACATATCAAACTGCAGTCCAAACCGCTGGACCTAGAAATTTGAATTTTTTGTGTGGGCTCCTTTAGGTCGTAGGTGAGCTCTAAGAATCAATTTTTCGAAATTTGTCCTCTAAGGAGGTGAAAAGGGGTGAAATGTGTTTTAAAAAATTCTTCTACGTAGCACTAACGTGACTGCCTATCTTCATTTTATTAGTCGCTGTCCATTCTAATATCCGATTAATGTCCGCCTGCAAGTTGTTTCTCTCACCTACCTCCGAATACAATACACACAATTGTCAGCAAACAACCTTACATTGCCCCCTATTCCCACTCTCAAGTCATTTGCCATTATGTTAAACAACAAGGGACCCAGCACACTTCCCTGTGGTACCCCTGACATTACAATTCCTTCCTTTGACAAGGTGCTCCCCACTCTCACTTTCTGATTCCGTCCATCAAGGAAGTCACTTATCCATTCTACCACCCACTTGTCATCCAGTAGCTCATACACTTTCTTCATTAAAATTCAATTTGGTAAACGCCTCATCAAAATCTATAAAGCTTCCCTTCACCTACAGCTTGCACCAGATCTTTAAGTCCAGTCAGCTCGGTCACACGAATAGTCTCTCCTAAACCCATGCTCATACTCCTGCACCCAGTTCTTCTTGTTCATCACATCCACCTTAAATTTCACCACCAGCCTCTCCATTACCTTACCCGTACTCGAGGTGAGACTCACTGGCCTGTAACTGCCAGGTTTTGCCCTGTTCTCTCCCTGCTTCTACACTGGTACCACCACAGCCTCCTTCCTCCCCTGTGGCAACTTGCCCTCCACTAACGATCTGCCAAACAACACTTCTAAATACCTTGCCATCATGCTTCCACCAATTTTAAGAGTTCCATTCCCTATGCCATCGTTCCACTGATTTATTAGCCTGCAATCCTTTAATTACTTTGCCTATAGGCCTATTCTGTTCCTCTATCTTAATTTTACTATCTGGCACTTTGACCCTGCTCGCCCCCTTAACCCATTTATCCTTCTCCGCAAACTCAGACAAGTAGGCCTACTGAACCCGCAACACCTCCGCATTCTCCTTGTTTGTATATGCAGTCAAACAATCTTTACCAGTTAGCAACGGCGTTCCTTTCTCTCCACCTTTCAGCCTCTTCAGATAACTAAATAGTTTCTGCCATCCCTTGCATTTACTATCTTCTATCATGTTTTGAAGATATTCATTCTTTGCCTCTTTGATCTTAGCTTCTAGCTGCTTTCCTAACTGCTTCATCCATATCCTAGCATGTACCATCTCCTCCCTCTTACTCCTAGCATGCAACTGCCTACACTTCCTCTTCAGCCTCTTGACTTCTCTTCCGTAATATGGTGGGTCCCCCCGGCCTTTATTCTTTGCCTTGGAACAAACTTCACCAACATGCCCTCTATGATCTTCCTAAACTCTTCCCACAGGCAGTCCACAAGTCCACACTCTCCCCCCTAGCCCACTCCTGAAACTTATCCCCTAGTAAGCACTTGGCCCCTTCCTTATTTCCTTGCCCACACTGCCACATTATCCTGTCTTCGGTTTGCTCCACCCTAGATATTCCAAATATTATTCTCACCACGGGCACTTCATGGATACCCTCTACCACCATTGCATCGACAATGGCATCCCCAGGCCTGACCAATACCACATCAAGTACCGACCCCTCACCATCCGTGATCCACCTAGTTGGTGTTCCTACCGCCTGTACTAGTCCCTTATTTACTAGCTGTGATGCTAGTGTCCGCATCCTGCCTCCTGTGTCCTCTAGTCCCTCCAGCATCTGAACTCCCGGCGTGTTGAGGTCTCCTGCCACTATCACCCACTGTCTATCCTTCAGCCTGTTGACCCTAACCTTTACTGTCTCGACTGTCCGGCGTCCTTGCCCAGGTGGCCTGTACACTGCCAACAATCTAACACTTTTACATTTTCCCCTTATATCTAATTGCATCACTTCCGTATCACCACTCATCCATACCACACAACCTCTCAGACACACCATTACACCAGCCCCTCTTCCATCTCTGTCCATTATAAATATGGAGTACTTATCTTGACACAATTCACTATCCATTACATCCCCACTCAGTCACATCTTCACTGCTATCACTACACCTGTCCCTATCCTTCAATCATACTCCAGAATGTCTCCTGCTTAAAGGAGTAACTTAACATGTTTTTAATTATTCATTGATATAACTTGTACCCAAGGAGACACCTATCAAGATTTTCACTTCAACTGGATACTCATTCAAATGTCTACACTGTGATTAAAAACTTTTAAAGGAGTAAAAATGAGGTCAAATTAATTAATTATTATTATATATTACTATGCATTTTAATAATTAAATCCAGATAATGTTGTTCAACGTAGACAAAGCAAGTGCAACCAGAGAAATAATTTACACATATGGGGTTACGTATCTTATTCATATAAAGTTTGGTCCTCTCACCAAGGTTGCCAGATTGGGTGGAATTTCGCCAATTGGACTACTTTTCATATGTTTTTGGCGCTATAAAATACTGTGTTGGCGACTGGCAACCGTTTGGGCAACGAAGACAAACGAATTTGGGCTGTTTGAGCAGCGGAAACAAAAGGAAATTTATTTTCGTTTTCTATATCACCCACTCTGTGATCAGTGATACCTGATCCACAGTCGGCTCTAGCAAATGTGCATTACTCATAAGAAAAGATATGGCTGCCATACTAAATTCATATGCTAACAATCACAAAATGTTTTATTTTATACAAAGTCTTTGGAATTTTACCCAGAACAACACTTCTTAGACAAGGATGTTATCTAATATCCCTTCATTTTGGAAAATGATAGGAACTTGAAGGTATCAGCTTCATTGCTAATAACTTACTGTAGGCCTAATCAGTTTCCTTCCCTCCAAGGCATTTTTTTGATTGATTTTCTCAGAACACAACAGTAATGATATAATTTTGTCTGGGTCAAGTTGGAATGTTGAGGCCTACATGTTATTCTAAAATTCAATTGACAATGGGTATTGTACAATTTTTTCGATAAAAAAAAGACTGGATACAGGAAAACTACGATACTGGTAATTTGCATTTCTAAATTAACTAAATGCTTTGCTGATGTCCCTCTATTTATACCCAAAATTGACATTGCCTGATAAGCAGCAAACTTTTCAGGTGAAACATTCTACAAAGTAAGTAAACTACATTTTTCTTTACGTACGACTCATTTTCATCACTGTAGAAACATTTTTTATTAAGAAACTTTACCTGTAAAACCAATAGTTTAGTCCCTACGTGATGAGTAGCTACTCTTGATATTTACACTTGATCTATTGGTTTTACAGGTAAATATTGTGCTAATAATGTTTTTCTATTGATTATTGTGTATTGTACACTATGTTATTGTATTTTTGTGTCATTCATTGATTGTGTTGTAGTGTGTATTGTGCACTATGTTATTGTATTGGTAAATAGTTTAGTCTCTACGCGATGAGTAGCTACTCTTGATTTTTACCATGTCTACAAGTATGTGACTTACCTTAGTATCATAAATAGCAATTGCATTACGAGCTCCAAAACATATTAAGTTATTCTTTCCCCAGTCTAAACAATGAGGGCTTCTATTACAAGCACACGAAACGTACGTCACGTCTACATTTATAGTTCCCTTCATTTCATTTCAAAGTCACCCTTTCAACCACGATACTTGCTTTAACCACCGAACACAATGCAGGAAAACACGTGCATGTACGAAGGAAAATATAAACACAACAAATTTGCCATAGACTTAAACGTTTTTAAGATAGGCATCTCAGGCAACTTAGAATATCGTCGTTACCGGATACGTTCCACTGCGGTTAATTCTACTAAAGGTTAGAAAGAAAATGTGTTTTGTGTTTTCTTATGGGAGAGTTTGACACAGGGAAAATTTCTGCCACTAGTTTCGCTTTGATCGCTAAGAGACCAAATAAAAACTAAACCATAGTAAAATTCAGTTTAAATAAACTTGGAAATTATATTAGTCATTTAATTTAATTTTAAAGCGAAAATAAACAAATTTAGCGTTTTAAATTATCAACTTAATGTAACTTAAAATTCAGGAAAGCTCTGGTTTGGTGCACTAGCGATACCAGTGCTCAAGCTACAGACATTTTCCCTATGCCAAACTTATAACATTGATCTTTCTAACCTGCAGCAGAATAAACCTTAGTTCCACTCACAATTCAAGTTGAAGAAAATAGATTAAGCTTTAATAGAGGGGTAAAATCTGATGCCAGCATAAAATTTTCATGCAGAGTCACTTCGCAAATTTAAGAATTTTCTACTCAAGAATTTCATCAGTTTAGAATCATTGAACTGAACCGATTATTATCTGTTTCGAATAATTTTGGTAAAAATTTGCCAATTTCTTATGGGCAATACCCAACGAGATATATAGTAAACATAGAGGGGCAGAAGCAGCTATTTCCAAGGCTCTCAGGTGAAGCCTATTTGAAATTGGTCGGCCTTTTTATCTACAGTCAAAACATTGTCAGTTGATGCATGTTGTAATGTAGATTATACGAGAATCGTGATAAATATTTTGGGATATTGATCGTTGTGGTATTTGTTTGTCGAGTCCGTTACAACTACACCTGATTAATGTATCACTAGAGAACATTCGTACCCTCACCAACATAAAATATGTATTAAATTGCTGCAGTCCACAACATATTGTAATGCCTATCTCTGAGCTTGGCTGCGCACACTACAGCAATAAAATAAAAGCATTCTATAACTACTATAGGCTTTGTTTATGCAGTTTAGATAAATTGTACTGTTATGTTATGGGTAGCTGCAATGAGACAGGATAAAAGGTAGGTACCAAACTTTTTGCTTTACAATCAACACAACGAAACATAACATTTAATGAATCGTGTAGAAATTCTGTTGTAGATTTGCACCCGTTTATTACACACATATTATGGTGTTGTTTACATTCCTGATCCCGACGAGAGACTGGCTGCCTCAGTGCTGACAACCAAATAATAATGACTTTCCCGCACCGGCATAGTATACTACACTCCTCTCTTCTAAACATCAAAGTCACACATTAAGCATTTTACTATACATTTACACAATAATTATACACACACATTGAAAAAAGAACTGTTACATGTCAAATATTTTCTTGGGGGCCCTGATTCTTTTAGGATACCTAGGTTCCCCTCCATTGGAAGAATCAACATTTGGAAAGCCACGAAAACCTTCTTCGATGTCTTCGCTTGGCCTCTCCCTTCCACGGTCATCATCTGTGTGGGCACTGGATCTGTTGCGAAGTCCCTCCACTTCCTCCTGGAAAACTGTGTTGCCACTTCCCGAGTCTCCCAAATGAGGACCAATGTTGCTCACTCTGCATTGGGAACTGCTGACCACTTCCTTTAGACCAGCAGGATCAAGTGGGCCAGGGTGAAGTTGATCCAGGTGACGGTGATGTGTACTGCCATCAGTAGCTTGAACCCTATAGGTAAGAGGACCCAACTTAGCAGACACTGTCCCACTAATCCATTTCGTCTCTCCATGCGAGTACATTGTAAATCCCACTGGGTCATTCACTTCAAAGGACCTAGCCCTTCCCCTGGAATGGGAAACCGCAGCACTTATCTGGTGAGCAGCCACCTTTGCGGAAACAGAAGGTGTGAGCAACGACAGTCTATTGCGGATAACCCGTCCAAACATCAAGGTACTAGGAGATTCTCCTGTTACAGTGTGTGGAGTTATACGATAGTTCATGAGGAACCGAGGGAGCGCAATGCCCAAAGGAACCTTAGATTGCACTAATGCCTTCAATTTGTTTTTCACGGTTTTAACCATATTCTCTGCAAGACCATTAGTAGCAGGGTGATATGGAGGAAAAAATGAATGCTTGATAGCATTTTGCTTGCAAAAGACCTCGAATTCTTCAGATGAGAACTGGAGCCCATTGTCAGAAACTATCAGTTCTGGGAGTCCATAAATCGAAAACCACCAACGTAACTTTCCAATAACCGAACAAGAAGTAATACTAGAAAGTGTGCAAACTTCCGGCCATTTGGAGTGACTGTCTACTAGCACAAGAAAATACTTCCCCATGAAAGGTCCAGCAATGTCCACATGAACCCTCTGCCAGGGTCTGTCTGGCCATGCCCACGGAACTAA
>PNEQ01009686.1:0-22461 GCA_003012365.1 Medauroidea extradentata
ACAAAAATTTACAAAGACAATTTTAATGTATACATCATAACTTCGTACATTGTATCAAATTCGCCCTGTGTAATGAAGAACGCTTGCTAAACAAATCGCAAGGCCCATTAAAAACGTATTTTTCCGCTATGCGTATAAAATTCTTTCGTCTCCGACGATATTAGTTTACAATGTTTACATGGGAAGTCCTGCGATCTCTTGTTTTCCATTCTTTAGGCCTAAACGAAAGTATTTATATTTATTAACGTAATTAAAATAATACGTCGGGAAGCCAAATTGAGATTTAAATGCTAAACTTTCAAAACAAACCTTCGCGGGTGTTTTTCAAAACAACAACATGCTTGTTTACTGCCAGATATCGTTCGAGTGGTCACAGCCACTAGCAACTGCCCGTCCTGCCATTTCGCTGCCAGCGAAAAATGGCACTTGCCTTCGGCTTGTAAAACTGGCAGACCACGCGAACAAACCTATTGTACCAACACCCAGTAACAACATATCAGAAAACAACACATATGGGTGCTTAGCTATGGCCGCCATACTGAAAAATGGTGACAAATTTTCACTTTTTTGGCCATATTTCAAGAATAGTTAACAATATTTAAAAAAATTTCAAACAAAAATTGAAGTAAATTTAAAAATACACATTTCATAAACGGATAACTATTTTGTATATGCTTTGGCTTCCGAGTTATTCGCAAGATAAGATTATGTAAATCAATTTTCGTTAATATATTTTTAAAAAATAAGACTCCATTGTGTCAATAAATTGGTTGCTTATGTTATAAATCAAATTAACGTTTCCTGTCGATAATTTATTCACTAATTAATTTTTTCAAGAATGTATGTCCCCGGATGACTTTAAAAAGTTTACTTCCGATAGTTGCTTCACAATACGTCGTCAAGAAAAAGAATGGTCTGGCGTCTGGACTGATATGAACCTAGAACAAATACTGATGAGATCAATGAAATAATTAGGATGTTTGACTAGAGGACGAGGATTAAATGACGATACTCTAATGAGTATGGTGCCATGTGATCTTGCCACTGAAAAGGGAAAGGGATGTATGGATGCATAAAACAATTTTTTAATGTAGTTATTCCAAGAATAGCAAGGGCAACACCACTAGGAGCTATGCCATCTGTAAACATTGGGAATGTAGTTCCTATTATTGTGCAACAGTTATTCAACAGGATCATCTGCTTAAACAGAACTCCAGAAGACCTTAAAGAACATTTTAGGTATGAATTGGCTCCAAGACCCCCTACTTTGTTCACTGAATCTCACATGCAGAAAGGAACGAAATCTTCCCTTGTTTCAGATTTTCAACCGGAGAAGGAAAATACCGCTTTCCCTCAGAACTGTACATATTTTTTGGATGGAGGCTACCAGTAGAACTGTGTTGTGTGGCCTAGGCCTGGCACGTACGGTGATGTCGTAGAACCTTACAAGTCCTATGTGGAAAGGCACTTCAGTAAGACATCTATTATAGTTTTCGATGGTTATCCTGATTCTCCAACAACCAAAGATGAAACACACACTCTTCGTTACAAGAAAAAGTCCCCGAAGTTCAGTTCAACAAACATACTTATGTTATTCATGCCCAGTGTAACTTTCTCTGTAATATTAAAAATTAAAAATAAACTCTCTTCACAGTACTTGCACGCGAATTCACAAAGGCAGGATTTGAGATACGTCAAGCAATGGATGACGTTGATGTTTTAATCACCAATGTGGCTCTTCAGCATGCCGCTGATACCGAACTAGTAGTAGTTGTTGGATGCGATACTGACCTTTTGGTGTTATTGACGTCTCTGGCCACGACATGAAACATTTTATTTTTTCGGCCATTAGCTGTTATTAAAGGAGAAAGTGTCTCCGATATCTCTAAGCAACGAGAACTTCAACATGATGTCAAAGATGTACTTTTATTTTCTCATGCAACATCTGGCTGTGACACAACCTCCGCTGTTTTTAGGAAAGGGAAAATTAAGTCTCTCAACTTATTAAAAAAGAATGAAGGGTTCAGAAATACAGAAAGGGTTTTCAACGAAAAGACGTCGACAAGAGAAGCAATTAGTACGGCAGAAAAGGAAATAATTATTGCATTGTAGGGAAAATCAAGGAACAAAACGATGGGTGAGCACAGATTTTACATGTATAATCATTTAACAGCGAAACAGCAGCTGCAGGCTAATTTTGAGTTAGCCACACTACTGCAGATTTATATATTTAAAAAGTTGAACAAAAATTGATTTTAAAAATATTAACTAGTGAATAACTTAAAAACCAATGCAGATACACAACATTTTAGTCTACGGTAAAGTTTTTGTTTTTAAATGTACTTAAAATTTTTACTTAAACTTATTTTTTAAAGTATTTGTAACAGTTTTCGAAATATAGCCAAAAAAGTGAACATCAGCCAAGATTTTCCAATATGGCGGCCGTAGTACAGCACCCACAAGTGTTGATTTTTGATATGTTGTTACGAGGTACTAGTGTTATGCATATGTCAAGTACTCCCTTTAAGGGAATTTTTCCGGGTAAGGTCCTTTTTTGACTTAATATGACTGGCATAATGGTATACGCTTAGGAGGTCCACAGAACATGAATTTACAAACACTTAGTCAAATTAATTTAGCGGACAAAGTAAACGTGTACCTCAAGCATGGTTGAAAAGCTTAGCGCTGTAAATTAATACGGAAGGCTGCTACTTCTTGTGCTCAAGAGAGGGAAGGGGAGGGGTGTGGTTGGAAGGAAACCTCCTCGAAGCACGCCGTCTAACGTGGTTGTCGAAACGCTGCCGTAAATCTCCTACTTTGCGAGGAGGGAAGGGTTCAGACCTTCTGTTTTCCCTCCCTTACAACCTTCCTCCCTCGGTTACAAGCCATAGTGCTTGGAGGAGGACATTGCAGCAGATTCCTGCCTGGGGCTCTCAGCCGACAATGTCTCACCGCTTGCTCGAGAATACTGAGTGTAGGGGATGGAAGTTGTTGGGGGAAGGAAAGAGGGGTGCCCGTGAGGCATCGCCCACTCCCGGGGGGAATTATTGGGTTACGAGGAGTAACTGCTGACTGCCGACGCAGGGAAACAAATAGCAGCTGTCCCTGCCGGGAGTTTCCCGTCTCCTCGCCCACGCGGTCGGGTTTTTTCTGCTACAGCTGCGGTGCTCGGGCTGGGTATTTCGGAACCCCTACGATGCGCAGTAAGCGCATACGAGCAGTTCCGTTGCACGTCTTGGGGCGCATAAGTAGAGCCCACGATTTTTCGCGAAAAGAATGCTGCAACAATTTGTTTCAATGCCGTATGTGCACATATGAAGCTTTGCTTCATGGCTACTAGCAGGATGTATTATTATTGCACAGGTGTATCTCATATGACTGATCCAACAGGAACAAGGTTACTGCAACACCACACGTCTGTGATTTGCGGGTAGAACCCTAGACGCTGAGAGTTAGCCAATCACAGACCATGAAGCAGGGCTGCATATATGCACATAAGGCATTGAAACGAACTGTGTTGCAAAATTGAAGACTTAACATTCATAAGGGGCTAAGTGCCAAAAGGAAAGTTTCTAGATAATGACGAAAACAGTATATTGCTACAAACAAACGAACAAGGAATCATACAAATGCGTTCACATATTTTTTTACAATAGGAAAGTAGTAAATAGGAGCAATCGAACAGTAATTAATACAAAACACTTATGAACATCAATTAATAGTTTTTAAATGAACTAGAATGTGTTGATGTTACTGCAACCATGTAATTGTGCTGATGTACGGCGCGCATGAATATCACTAGGATATAGCACTTTAGGTATGTCTTCGACATAATGTTTTGGCACCTTTCTATGTACCCAACTAATTTTTGTTGAAAATGGCACTTAGTCCCTTTTGAATGATAAGTCCTCAATCCTTTTCACGAAAAATCGTGGGGTTCTGCGGATCAGCTGTTTAAAGGTCACACTTTAAACCCGACCAATGAGTAGAGTCACTATTATGGCGAAAAGATTTTTGCAACATTTGGTTTCAATGCGTTATGTGCTCACCTGTAGCCCTGCTACATCGTCTGTGATTGGATGATTTTACTCTCACTTGCCTTGGTAAATTACAGACGTACGGAGTCACAATAATCTAATTCCAATTGGTGCAGTGAAATTATAAACGTATATGAATAAAGACAGGTTGCTATTAAACATGAAGCTGAGCTATCGATGTGTATGTGAGACACTAAAATAAAGTTGGGCAAAAATTGTTCGCGACAAAATTGTGGCCCTACCGATGAGAAATTAACAACTTCGATTAAATGCCCTTTTTAGTCATAAAATGATCAACAGAAGCTAATTAAACAGCGATCATTGTTTCAGTGACTATACACTACTGATTTAAAAGTGATTTCCACTTATTCTTCGTGAATTTCCCCAGCCTGTCAACTGATTTTCAGCGAATTTTACAGGGTGCCATTCAGAAACATAAAGTTTACTGGAATTCCAGTGATTTCAATTTCACTATTGTAACCACCGATTCGGATGTAAAGTGTAAAAAAATAATTTTTAAAATACATTGTGGGTGAAATAACAGTTCATCAGTTATAGCGTTAGTACTATTAGTATTGAACCTACAAATGTGGCAATTTTAGATTAAAGAATAATAATACCGTAAACAAAGTATTCACACTATTAATATCCAATCTTTAACATCAAGAAACAGGTTATATTATTACACCACACTAATCAACACTTTTATTGTGTAACTGCCGATTAAATCATAGGCGGTAAAATTATGTGTCAATTTGCAATTGTGAACTGCTTATACTAACAAATGCGTGTAGATTGAATTAAAGAAAAAAATTGCAGAATCTCCTACGCATGGGATCGAAAAACTAAGTACATCCACCCATAGCATGAACGACAGTTACTTTTTATTTGTTTAACTGTGAGATTCTGTTGTTTGTTTTTCAAGACTTTTTTTACATCCGATTGGCAACGTAAGCAATTCTGCCAAAATTACATTATCCATTCACCGTTGCTCTTAAACTTTGGCAAAATTTAGAGCACTGGGTTTTAATGGAATGAAATCAGAACTTAATCATGTCCCAGTATAGTACTTTTATTTTATTCGCAGGACTGATACTTACTTTTCAGTAGATTAATTTAACTACCCGGTTGATAGAATATTTTATCGGAAACCCCATTTCAGCGAGCAGAAATAATCTTCCAAGCCATTTATTTTAACTGCTTTCATTGCAAATGCATTCCCGATGCGTGGTTTTAGGCGCAAATCCAAGTAGTATATTGACGGCCAATACCATCGCGAGCTTCCGGTACTGAATTAGGACTGATAACAGACACGGAAAATAACGTGACCACATCTGTCTCCTGCTATAACTCCAGGTGACCTGGAAAATTCACATTTTATTTTGGCAAAAGCTATGACTCAAAATAACTGTGAATACGTGCAATTGGCTCTAGACTTATTTGGCAGCTTCTGGAGAGCGTTGAACCAATGATAACGAAGCATCTAAATGGCGGCTACATCACGTGATATTACAGTATCAGCGAACATCACATAAGATGTTGTCTGCGTGAGTCCACGTATATTCTTGGAGGCAAGCCTACAGGTCTCGGAATCCGAGATTTTTTCCTGTCTTTACTTGCTGCATATTTTGGCATTACTACGTGTATGCGCAAAGTACATATACGTTCCACACTATGGAATAGAATTTTAAAAATCGCAATAATATCATCATGAAATGTGGAGTCCTCGCCCAGTAATTACATTAAGGACTTGTGAATATGTTGGAGAAAGTAGGTGTAAGAATCAATCGTTAACTCTCAGTGAAACGCGTAGAAAACGAAACATGGCACCTTTTGTTTGTTAGTATTGGATTACATTATATTGGTAATAGTTTCAATACCAACAGAAAATGCACAAACACTAAACAATATTTTCATCTTTGACGTAACGTGCTATTAAATCGTAGCTAGTATTTCAATCTCCTGTGCATCACTGAGCATTCCTTGTTTCAGTTGCTAACGTAGATTTTTTTCTTAAATCGCACTGATAATTTCATAAGTACTGAATGGCTAACTAGATTTCCTACGATTACATTTAATAATAATCTTACCGGTGCGGTACACAGGATAATTTTTCCCTCCAAATAGTCTGGTAAAAATGTTAGTGAAAGTATGAATAAAGTTGGAAGTCTTGCTTGAACAATTCGTTTCCAAGTCAGGGAACTTTTTATCTTTCTGCTATAAGAGCAAGAAATCGGATGTTGGAAGCTGGAACTTTGCAAACGGCCCCAAGGACTTTTTACCTTTCCGCTGGAGCCGTATAGAGTCAGCGAAAGGATGAAGAAAGTTAAAAAGATTTGTAACGCAGCGAATTTGGGTTTCACTCGTTTCAAACTTCGCTTTCTGCGTTACCATGATTCTTTGCAAAGTGGAAAACGTTCGTGTTAAAGCATAAACACAACGAAGATAGCGTGACGATGTAAACCTTTTGGCATGCAAGTTATTCGGCGATTGTAATGCCGCAAAAATAAAGAAGTAATAGTGCAAATATATTTGTATGTTGTCCACGACAGGGAACACGCACGAGGCTTACAATCTGACGTTAAGGCCTCGCTCCTTAGTTTTGCAGTGGTTTCGAAAATATTTTTTTAACGCAAATTATACATACATATATCAAAAATCCAGTCTGGCAGTTTTAACACTTATATATCAACGTTTGTATATGAATTTTTCAGTTGAAATACACCAAAATGATTTTTTTTATTTTTGCCCCTGAAATAGCACATATTTTGCTGTAAAAATAAGCCAAAATTAAGCAAAATAATTTTTTTGCTATCGAACGGTACATTATTTTAAAAACGCCCTGGCGAAATTGTGTATCGTATGACTATACACAGTCTCATATATTAAAAAAAAATATTTGAGTTACTTGCAATTGTTCGAAATAAATTAAAGATCATGGCCTTAAGAGGGAAGGTGCGCCAAAACAGTGGATTTTCACAATTTTCGACATAACGTTTTCTCCTCGCTTAGTAACGAAAATCAAGGTTCAACAAAATCCGGAAATGATACTTTTCTACAACTTATTAAATTACTACATAGTCACAGACTCTCTTATTTTTGGAGCAGTGATGGCATTTATGAAAAAAAGACATTTTTCCTATCTGCCATCAGTGCTTAATAAGAATGTCTGCGACTATGTAATAAAGTAAGAAGGTGTACAAAAGTGTAATCTACGGGTGGTCTAGTCTTGATGTTCTGTAATAAGTGAGAGGAAAACGTTTTGTCAAAAATTGTGAAAATTCACTGCTTAGGCGCTCCGTACTCCTTAATGTTAAAGGCAACGTCTACTGAAAATTAAAATCCACTAGATGTTCCCTACTTCGGGCATGGTCACATTGAGTATGAGCGAAGGCCGGGTGAAGGTTGGCCGGCTGCTCGACTAGCGAGAAAAATGCCTGGCGACGCATACTGCGAGCTTCAAATGTGTTGCAGTGTTTTCGTAAATACGTTTCTAACGAAACTGTTTTACAAATGCCAATCGTGCCAACGTACGAAAAGAAAAAAACACTTCGGACAAGGACGCAATGTCATTGTTACGACATGTCTCATTAAAACACTGCTTCTTTGTCCTCCAACGTAGCTAAAAATCCGCCTTTTCAGACTTACCGTTGTCAAAATATAACAACCAGATATATGTTAAACTCAGGTAGAGACGTGCATTGAACTTTGTTGCACGCTCTTTACGAATAAAATTATAATGATCACCAATAGTACAAATGTATCGGCGGAAATCTTGCACCTTAGTTCAGTGTTTGACTCGTGGCGATGCGACATTTGATGAGCGTTTGAAAGTTGCAGTTATAGCTCCGTCACTTCTGAGTCTCTAACGCGCAGGCAGGCGGAGGCCTTAAGGGTGTTCAAGAGCGATAAAGCCATAATTTTATATTTATATGAAATATTGTTAGTTTTGTAGACGATACTTGTGAATGTAGTTTCCTCTTACGAAACAATTTTAGCTGACGTAGTTTTCTCATAACTGTGCGTCAAAGTCAAAATTTGCATGTTCTGCTGCCACGCAAAAACAGAAAACCAATTGACTTATGAACGTGAAATAATTCACAGTGATATAACAAACTATGGGTGACGTAATAAAACATTTGAGAAAATCCCGCGAACTGTTATCGTGGTTTAAAAAAAATTGCTGAATTCGCAAACTATTTTCTGTACTTTTGCAATTTTATTTAAACTCAAAATATTACGTTGTGGGTTAGCTCATATTATGTAAGTTCATAGTGAAATATTTTGTTTAAGTGGGTCATTTGATTTTCACTATTTGCATGGCAGCGTAACAAGCAAATTTTGACTTTGACGCCCCGTTATGAGAAAACTAAGAGGTAAAATTGTTTCTTAAGAGGGCGTGGAACATAATACAACGCTAAAAGCAGTAACCTATTATAACTGTACAGGTTTCTTGAAGCCAATTTGCGAAAATTAAACAATGGCAACCGTAGACAATAATTTTAGCCAACGTTTTAAAACAAAATTGTTTCCAGTGTTACGAACTTCTGAGGCACAATCTCTGACGCCGGAACATCGTGCATTTAACTGCGGCGCAAGAGATCACGCGTAACGAATTAGTAATTCCGGATAAATATTTACTCATAAAGTTGTCAAATACTATTATCTAGGATTGTTATTGAGTACTTTATCCATATTGGCTTCTACAAAAACGTAGTAATCAGTTGATGATTTCATCGTTTATTTATCTACCACGCACTCTTAAGAGTAAAATGTTCTCACAAGTATAGTCTAGAGAACTAACGATATTTGTGAAAATATAAATTTATGATTTTATCGCACTTGAACATCCTTAAGAGGAGTATATGGTGGTTGTAACTTTCTCCATTGGAGGAGTATAAACCGACAAGCGATAAAGACCATACAAACACACTCGATGAGAACCGTTTCGGGTGGAAAACTAAACGGGTGTAAAGAGTTTTAATTTTCAGGCGCTCATTCCATGCGACTTCAAGCGGTGACCAAATATTAATAGGTTCTATGTGGTACAGAATTATGTAGGCTAATAATTTCTTGTCTTGCGTATTCAAGAGTTATGTTTAGAGTTGCGACAGTCTGTAAAAATGAATTTCGAGAGTCTCTATAATTACGTTTCTAATAAGAATAATGGATTTTTAACACCGGACCATTTAACATGGTTGTTTCTATATTAATGGCAGTGTCTGTCCGTCTGTGGTTCGTAGCTCCCAAACGGGTGAAATGATTTCAATATGTATTTTTTTTAATTGCAAGAAAGTTTCATCGGATCGGGACGGTTCTTAGCTGCATTTGATGAAAATCTGTCAAGTTGTTCAGAAGTTATGAGCTCAGACAGCATGAACAAATCCACGAAATTATGTATCAACCCAAAAGCCAAATTCAAACGTAGTTTAAAATTTGGGGTTATCAAATTGTATTGTCATTGATGTACACAATATAGGCCTACGTGTTTTGCTGTAGAAATATAATTTGTTAGAAGTTTCGTCATTTACGTCGTTTTAAATGAATAATTTCAGTTTTTAAAGAATTACAGAATCATAATTTGAAAAGCATGTTCTTCCCGTATTTAACATATTACGACACGTGCAGATTACACTGTAACACAGCACACACAGTTAAAACACCAATGTTGCTGCAAACAATGTTATGCTTGTTTGCACGTTCATTTTCCAGATAGGCCCAAAGTTGATGATATGACACCACTGGATGAGAATCACGGGATCTACCAAGTTGTAGTACGATTTCTCGTGTGTCAGTTGTTGAAACATGCCAAAATCTTTCGGTTTCTACGAAGTTTTATTTTTAGACTTTTATCCGGCTGTCACTATAAAAATAGTTTGTAAATTTGCCACACGTGCGTATAGGAGCGCTAAGAAAGTAGGTATGGTAGAATAGTTTCCCAGACATCCATGGTAGCACTTATAAACCTAATTATAAAACAGTCAAATGCATACTAAAATTACCAGACTTGTATTGTGACATTTGTAAAAGTTTGCACATTTACAAGACGGAAGTATGGTAACTGTCCCATACTGCGTCTGGGATAACAACTTCCTAAACATTTAAGGGAGTTTTACTACAGTGTGCGTTAAAATATGTCAATGTGTGCCACCAGGAAAACTACACGCCACTTGAGTGCTTTGTGCGTATATAGAGTCGAAGTTGCGAGTGTATAGTGAGCAATAGTGATCCTTATTTACCGCGAGTTCTCACACCTTCTAAAGGCACAAAAGTGTTCCCTGTCAGTGCGAAGAATGTGTAACTAAGTACAAGAAGAGAGGCAAACAATACAGTGATTATGAAACGGGAGAACCTCGAGAAAAGTAACATTTAGCAGGCAACATTCGCTAGGTTTCTCACAAGCGAATAATCTGGACTGAACATGTATCACAACGACGTTACTCCAACGGCTCCTGAAAGGAAGGAGATACAGTATGGCTGATCGTGACTGATGACTAGAGCCCAAAAAGAATTCAGCAACAGTTCGTTTCAATGCCTTTTGTGCACGTATGCAGCGCTGCTTCATCGTCAGTGAAAGCATATCGCCTCTATTCGCAGCGCGATAAACAACATTGAATCACAGTTTCAAGTTAGAATTTATTGGTTTGTGGACATACGCCATTGCTCATGAGCAATGGTGTATGTCCACAAACCAATAAATTGCAACTATAAACTCCCATTGCAACAAACAATTAAAAATCTCACCAATGCCCGGTATGGACCCGATATGCATTTATCAGTAAGACAGCTGGAAAAGAATTTGATTCTTCTTGCACAATGCTTCAATAATTTGACTTTCTTATGTAAGTGTCGTAGTTCTGGCATTGTTCCAATAGGACTTACCCTAAAGTCACCAGTGAACAGCAATTTAAACATGAACAATGGCGTATGTCCACAAACCAATATATTTTAACTGTAAACTCCCATTGCAACAAACATTTAAAAATCTCACAGTTTCAAGTGTGTGTTCTTTTCGTAGATAAACGTAACACGAATAAGTTGAATGGTTTCACGTACAAAAGAATACGCGTGATACGCTGCAACGCCGTCGATGTGCCAGTCGAGGACTCCTCTTAAAGTTTAGCTAACCCCGGGATCATAGGTGCATGCCCCAAATCCAAATGATAACAGCCGCTAACACAGACATCACTACTGAAAATTAATTCCAATTCGCGCGTTAGAGGAATCTCCAGGTCTTTATGGAGCGGTACTCGCTCTAAATACCGCTGTACATGATCGCCGGTGTACCTTTGATGTTGCACTGCAGTGCAAGAGCAGGAGGATTTGTCTCCTACCTCCAACCCTCCAGCTACAACAAGCGCTGTTGTCTACCCTCCCTCCATGCAGCCCATGCTCCCATCATCCATCGTACATCGTCCCGAACACGAGCCCCGGATTACAGCATCCATCAAGGTCTGCGATGTGCTGTCCGCATCAAGTGGTACACGAGTGGAATGATTAGAAGGGGAGGGGGGAGATATCTGGCGAGGGCGCAAGCCAACTGTGTTCGGGGAGATAGGTAGTTCTCTGGCAGACTTTGAGTCAGCTACCATAAAAAGACATGCACAGTTCCAGCGCTAAAGTCAGTTTAAAATTGAATCAGTCATTTGAGAAACACCACATGTCACATTTTTCACAATATAGGTTTATATGCATGTTTACTCTTCAAATCGTGAAACTCAACCATTCAATACAGAAGCAACAGGCACACCAATTTTTTCAAAGGTTCTTTACCTTATCTAGAAGGTATATCAAACTATACATTATCAGTTTTACAATAATCAACCGCTCTTTCTTGAAAGTGATACGTGGTGTTCCTCAAATGACTGATTCAATTGTAGGTTTCTCGAACTCAATTTGCACAAATAAATATTACCTTAAGAGGCTACGTCGCGTATTTGGTTATAGTTACCAATTTTCGATTAATAAATTAAGGCTGCGACGAATTATCAATAATGTATCTTGATAGATACATTGCGTTTTACGAATAGGTGCGTATTTATGGACTAAGTTGTTACCAGGAGTTATTTAGTCTTTCTTATATACAGAGAGATGATTATTATATTAAATTTTGAATTATAATAATTATTCCATGCTTACCCTTTAATACTTCGAATACAATGTGCGTAATGAAAGGTACTGTAATTATCTTAGTCTTTATTCAGATATTTGCAAGTAAATCTAGCCGATTTCGGAACCAGGAAGAAATTAAGAAAAATTCAGCACGAATGGTGACGTAGGCTCTTAAGACAATAGGTTATACCAACGTTTTATGCAAACATTTTGCTCCAGTAACGTAATCCTGAAGAACAATCGCTGGCGCCGAAGTTTCTTATACTTAATTGCAGCGGAAAAGATAACGCTTAACAGATGCATCATTCTTTGATAATAACGTTGGCTAATATCATTATTTAGGGTTGTTGTTTTGTAGTTTTTCCGTACTGACTTTCAAAAGCGTATGGATTAGAAATTGTGTTTTTGCGCCGCCTACCTACGCGTTAGACGTCCAGAAACGACGGAAGTAATAAGGACTACCTTCAAGCGCGCATCAAATGTCACATCGCCACTACACTGTTAAAAATTTCCGTAAATTCACGGAAATATTTACAGAAAAGTACTGTAATTTTACGGAAGTGACTTCCGTAATATTATGTTTATGGAAATTTGTCCGTATTGCAAGTTTACGGATGTTTGACAGTAACTTTCCATAAATTCATGAAAATATGTTTCTACAATTTTAAAGCGTATTTTACCGTGTTTCTTAATAAAATGTGGTATTAATAATCACTATGAATCCTGGATGTCAAATACAAAAGTTGTCTCTTATAAAGTTGATATCTTACCACTGCATGGAACTCATTTACTCATAACTTGTCGCTGTGGTTCAACGGTGCCGACCCTCCGTAGCTCAGCTGGTTAAGCGATCGACTTAGATACGAGGGGTTCTGGGTTCGATTCCCAGGTCTGGCTGGGTGTCAAATTTGTGTTTGTCCACTTTGTCTCAAAAAATTTTCTCTCTACAATTTCTCATGACATTTACTCGGGGTTGCATAAATTATTCACATTAAAGGGGAGAGTAAAAAAAATGGTTAGAGTTTCTGCCTGACAATTATAAGGTCGTGGGTTCGAATCCCAGCAACTTCGAAAAATATTTCAGGTTACTAAATAGTGCGTCAGAATCTCGATAACACATAGCTAATAAAAAACTTAGTATTTATAGAAAATGGAGTGCTAGTAGATTACAGAAATTTAAATTTTTTTTTTTGCGGAAAACAGATTGTCCGTTATTTTACGGATGGTTCCGTCATCAAGAAAAACTGAGTGTCCGTTACTCTACGAAGATTTCTGGATAATTTTTTGCCAGTACTTTTCCGTAATTTCACGGAAATTTTTTTTAACAGTGTACGTGCCAAGTGCTGAACTACCGTGCAAGATTCCTGCCGATCCATTTTTACTACGGGACTAAAACAGGTGACCATATAATTTTATTGTTGCAAAAAGTCTGCAGTCAAGTTCACTGTACGTTTTTATCAGGGTTTCGGATACATTCAGTTCGTACATTTTGAAGTAAGGCAGTCTGGATGGGCCGTTTTTACATACACTGGAGAGTTTAGAAGCATTGTTTTTAATGAGCATGGTGCCTTGACAATGGACATTCCGTTCGTGTGCGAAGTGTGTCATATTTTCGTTCAATGGCACAATGAGCACATGTGGAATATTTTCGTAAAAAAATGTATGTCCCTGCACTTTACACCTCTTTCGAAGTGCGTGTTATGCGGCGTTCTCTTAAGGGCGCGTTTCACCTCAGTTTTCAACGTCTACTTTTATTTTTATATTTGTAACAGATATTTTTTTCTTATTTTAGACACAAATTGTGATTAAATCTTCCTCTTAGGAAATTTGCGTACCTCTCATAGTTTTTACGTAATGAGTCGTAAACGTCAAAATTTGCACTTTACGGTTTTATGTACGCCACTAAAACCAACTGACATACCAAACCGGAAAAATTCACAGCGTATAAAAATGTTATAGGCTATGTTTTGAGTCACATAAAAACAAAAAATAAAATACTTCTGTGTTTATTAAAAAATGCTGAATTTTTGTATAAAACTCAAATATTTCAACAATTTCTTTAAAATACATAAATATATATTGTTTTTATGGGTGTAAAATCACAGCCTAAGACATTTTTATACACTGTGAATTTTTTCAGTTCGGTATGTCCGTTTGTTTTAGTGGCGCGCATAAAACCATAAAGTGCAAATTTTGACGTTTACGACTCATTACGCAAAAAAAAAAAAAACTATGAGATATAAAAAATTTCCTAAGAAGAAGATTTAGTCACAATTTATGACTAAAATAAAAAATTATATCTGATAAAAATATTTAAAATAAAATAAGACGTTGACGAAAGGTGAACTGCGTCCTTAAGGGGCATTGATCCCTTTCAGATAGGTTTTTACGGCTTTTCTTTTAAATCAGGGAATAGAGACATTGTTTTACTTTTTTCACGTTGACAAGACATAGTTTATTGTTTCATTCACTTTTTAGAATCCATATGACATTGTTTCTATTAATTTTGTGACCTCAGTAATCGCTCAGGTAAATAAAACAATTTTTACTTGTCATCTGTTTCCCATTGCAAAATAATGACAACATTACGGTTCCAACAATATCACAAAATCGGTTATGTTTGTATACATGCCCTGTCGTGGCAAACATTTTGGTACATCGACTGGAACAGAAGTTATCGGGAAGAAACGGATAAATCCAAGGTGATAGGGATCAATACCCCCTAACTTTGCGAATATTAACCAGGCGTGTTAATATAATATCCTGTCCCAATGAACTAGCGCGCTTTCCTAGGTTATAGTGGCGGAAAATTTTTCTGGTCAATTGAACGGTTTAATTTTATGTGTACAGTCTATTACACTGATAACTAGGGACGCTTGATTTTCGCGAAAATATATCTGACCATCTCGTTTTAATGTCTACTTGCACCTCCGAAGTTTTGCTTAGTTGGTATACACAAGTTAGAAAAATAAATAAATAAATTGCTTAGCTGGTAATTCATTTTATTAAGTACAAGATTACTTGTATTTTTACGATTTAGAAATTTTTGAATATGTTTTTGCTATTGTTAATGTATTTTACTTTTGTAATTATAATATTATGTAAATTTAATGTTTGAACATGTTTTCTACATCCTTGTGGTAAACGTTCACGTAAATATTAAATTTAGAATATATGTTTGCGTGAATGTATGTACGCTTCTCATTTGACTGAACCTACCAGAATACATTTGACTGAACCAACCAGAACAAGGTTACGACGATACACACGTCTGTGATATGCAGTAAAACGTTAAGACACGAAACAGGTGGAAGTAACCAATCACTGACCGTGAAGCAGAGCTGCAGCTGTGCACATAAGACACTGAAACAAAGTGATGCAAAAATTTTTACACCGAAAGAAGTAGTCCCTACTGATAACACTTTCTTTGCCACAACAGAAATTTCGACGGGGAAAAAACAATTTCATGCAACAGACAAAATGATCGATTATACGGAAATGTTTTTAGGATCCACATTGTTGCAATAATTTGTATTATTATTTAGAAATTTAAGTTACTTTGTAAGTATGCATACGGTTGGCTAACTATTTAAGAGCACTTTACTTTTCATTAACTTATTTGTAATACAAAACCAATTCATGTTCTTTTTTCTGTTGCACCTAGGTTTGCATGTACAAAACTACATTACACGTTTAAGAGTTTCAACGTTTACAAGATTAATAATAATAAATGTACAGAGGCGGATTTAAGAAGGGGGGGGGGGCCCTTCCTGTCTGAAGACCCCTTCCCCAAAATCGTATTGAAGATTATGTAGCCAAGGCACGTCCAGTCGCTTCAAGGAAACCTGAGTTTTGTTCTTTGATGATCCAAGTACATTTAATGTGTCCTACTTGTATGTATATTATTATTATTATTGTTCTGTAACATTAAACAACCACACTTTTGAGATGGCTGGTTTTTTTACAATCCATAAAATCACGTAAGTGCCCCCCCTCCCAACCCAAAAAATATGTTTCTAAATCCACCACTGGATATATATATCTTACAACAGAATTTAATGAACAACGTACTTCTCGACGAAAAGTAAAAGCCAAATGGAGCAGCAGTGCAAATACTCTTTAATGATAACATAAGACTTTCTTTCCCCTCGAGAAAAGCTTACACTGCGGCAACTTCTTTGAAGGCAGGCGAGCTCTTAAATGTGAGTATAATCTGTTGAACCTCTGACTACGTAATTCAGAAGCTGTTCAAGAAACCATGCACAGGCTATTATTCATTCTGGTTTCGTGTCGGCTGCCCGTTTCATTGCCTGGGAGTTTACACCGTTACTTTTTGCAGATCACACGCAAATAAAACAAACCACTCAAGGTATTGCAATATAATCAATATCAACAAATCGAACCGATTCAGCTGCAAAGCCCGACAGAAAAATGTTCTCAGATTGGTAACCTATTTGTTGTTTGTTAAATCTGGCAATGAATCTTTCACATGATCAAACTTCACTGATTTTTGCTCCCATCGGAGGTGGTGGTGGAGTGTTTGAACATGTTTTGTGAGGAAATGTACACAATTAAACAAAACATACAATAACAGTATCGTGATTTACCGTCACCTGCGCATTTTCGTTCCTTGTTGTTTTCATTCGGTTTCTCTGAAACGGTTAAGAAATGGGCATATGTTTATTAGAAACATTTTGTTCAGAATCACCAGTACTATCACCCCTCAAAGCATGTACCTTTCCTCCCGACTCATCTTGTATACATCATGCTGGAGCCTAGCAAATAGAGAATTATTCCCGCGATTTTCCAGTCTCTCTACCTATGTCCTTAACATTATTGGGCCACTATTGAATGCCTCACAGAGGCGAGTTTTCGGGAGAAGACTGCGGGCAAGAAGTTTAATGAATTATGTTTATGGGTAGGGTAGGGCGTGATATGCACGCTAAATATGTCCACCCAGGGTGCAGTGTGTTTGCGATTTCACCCCTCTCTCTTTCTCACCCCTCCTACTTCCCTGACCCACATCCCTGAGACACATCCCTGAGACACGATGCAGTGGCCCTCCAGTCTGGAGCCCGACGACACGCTAACAACGGGCCAACTTGTCAGGAAGTGGGTCGCGAGTTACGACACTCGTGAAGCTCGGCTCGGCCAGGCCGAACACGACTTGGTGCGCGGGCCTGCCGGCGGGTCGAGGCGAACAAAGAAGTGTAAGGGTTGGTATGATGGGATATAGCCGTTGGGGAGGGAGGTTAACGAGCCTGGAAAGTGCCTGGAAAACCGCCCGCTCCTGGCCTGCAGCCAACAACTCGCCGCAGCAGATGGCGCCTGCACCCATTTACGCGCAATCGCTCCTCCCTGCGACTTTATAGGTTATTCACGGTTATGTCAAGACTAATAAACCCCCGATTATCATTTTACCCTTCTAATAAGTTTTTAATTTCCCCCACTCTTCCTTCTTTTATTTAAAAAAATTATACTTTTATTGCCGTTATGCTATTAATTAATTTAGCTATGTAAAGTCAATATTTCTCTTTCTTCTCCTGTTACACTGTGAAATGCTTTCTCATTACACACACACATATATATGTATGTATATATACACACATATACTGTGGCTAATTGTAAAATAAGGCGACTTCACCTTAACTTCGTAACTTAAAATTAAGGCGAATAAATAATTATATAAATAAATAACAGGTTTATTCTTAATAATAATTAGAGACCCGAAAATTTAGCGGATTCAACGACCTGTCGGTTGGACGTATACGCTCCATTTGGCCTAAAGTCAATGGCCTAAAATAGTTTATGGTCAAATGCCTGCTGGGCCACGTGAATTTTAGGTTTAGTGACGTTTAGGTTGTGTGACGCTAAGGCCAAGTGAAATCTAGGCTAAGTGATATTTAGGGTAAGATTTAAAATTTTACGCCTAAATTACTTAAAGCCAAGTAAATTTTAGGCCGAATGACGCGCTTCGGGTTGGACTTCACAGTCCTGTGTACACTCTGTGGCTAGTTGTACATCTGGCAAGGTAGCGCGGGAGTCACTGAGTTTTCATTGCAGGACTTCTGTATTGGCTCATAAGGTAGAGTTTAATAAACAGGAATCCAATCATGAAAGAAATGAACGTATACAAAGACGTTTGAAACCAAAAGTCTTCTCAAATGAATTAGCAAAATTTCCGGGCCTCTATCAATAATCAACACCCCAGTGAGGTAAAGTTAAGTTTTTTTACTGCGAAATGAGCACTTTTGAACACAGAATAATCATATCATTAGTATTTTATTATGAAATAGAGATACGTTAACCTCATAATACGATGAAAGCTATACACTGCGTTTGTTACTTACACCGACACTTTATTTTATTAACATGTGGCACTGTAACCTCTTAAAAAATGTTGTGGTAGTATTTATGATAATATATTTGTATTTTGAAGACAAGCTACACAATAAAAGTTATTCCTTTGTTACAAAGATGCAAACAAATGGGCCTAAAATATCTTTTACGTTGAAATCCCCTGTTGATATGGAAATTTTTGGTAGTAACTCTTAACATGTTTGTACAGTATACATTACTAGTACGTAATTGGAATGCCGTATATTTACATTGTTTTCCAAGCAATAGGTATAAACACATTTTACACTATCCGGTCTTGGTTGATTTCGCCTCATATTTTAAATAGACCGACAACATCAGAATCTTGGTCTTAATACGTTCAAAAAAATCTCGGTAAACTTAAAATGATCAAGTAAATCCGATCAAGTGATCGATACTACTAAGTAGATACTAACTAACTTACTACTGTTTCTGTAAGCGCCTCCACTGAAAAAAAATACTTATTAGTCACCGCAAAATATTTTGTCATAACGGACCTTACAAAAATTTTTTGTAGTGACCAGAAAACATTTTTGCTGTACCCAATAAAGTTTTGCAGTGACTACAAAAATTTTGTAACCACTACAAAATTATTTCTTTAGGTCCATATGGACAAAACATTTTGTAGCCATCACAAAATAGTTTTTTCTGTGTCGGGACTTCAAAACGCTCATTTAATAATGACTAGCCTATTAGTAAAACGGGTTATATTATACCCCGAAAAATATTGCCTGGTTTTCGTTACATGGTTTACCTGCTAACGTCAGTGGAAATGAGCAGAAAAAAAGGAGATGGATGGTTAACAGCTTCCTATACTTGTTTTGCCGGTGGCCACTAATTTGAACAAACACATTGCACAGATAATTTTGACACACTGTCCCCATGTTTACTATATTAATGTGTAAATCAAGGAGCATTTGATTGCAATGTCTGTAGCCTCATAAGAATAGTTGCATACCTGCCCCTGACCATTATCACTGCTATGTATGCTTCAGTGTACTTATCTGACATACTCTTGTCTATTAAATTAATATTTGTTAGAGTACTGCCGGAATAACATACCAGTTTAATTAATAAACATTCAGTTAATATATATTTAATGAAATTTCTTAATTTTATAGTATTTTCCTGTTAATATAATGTTTTAATGTATCCACTTTACAATTAACAGCTTGTATGTAAGCAGCAAGTTGGAACTGAAAAATATAACTGCCTTTAAGGGCGTCCAAGTGGGAGAAAATCGTAATTTTAAATTTGTATGAAATTGTGTTAGTTATGTAGACATTACTTAGGAGTATATTTACCTCTTACAAAACAAATGTAGCAGCCAGTTTTCCCATAGCGGCATTTTTAAGTCAACATTTGCACGTTTTTAGTTCTTATAAGCCGCAAAAGCCAATGAACATATCAAATTTTAAAATTTCACACTGAAACTACGTGTTAAGGGCTACCGCTTAACATATATTAAAATCCATCACAAAATAATTTTGTACTTAAAATCGGCAAGGCAAAAAATACTAAATTTCAGACTATTTTTTAAATGCAAAATATGTTTTGTAATGGATTAAAAAAAACATGTCAATAAGTAGCCTATGTAAATTAGTTTATTTTAGAATTTTTTAATTTATTTCTGCTCATTTATTTTTTGCGGCTTGTAGGTGGGGCTAGGAATATTTCGCGAGCTCAACGATCATCATGCTAGAATCCATTATCCTGTGTATACCGAAGCCCTACCATTTGTCCTTTACCTGCTACTCATTCAGACACCAGACAATGAATGAACATATGGGACTTGAGTTTGCAAAGGACATTGGATTCTAGTATGCAGGTCATTGAACTCACGAATATTTCCTAGACCTACTTATAGGTACTAAAAACGTGCCAACGTTGACTTTGAAGTGCCATTATGGGAAAACTGGTTGAGCTATATGTATTTGTAAGAGGAAAATATACTCTAAAGTACTACAAAACTAACACTATTTCGTAAATATAAAATTATGATTTTCCCCCACTTGGGGGCACCCATAAGGCCATCCTCCCATATTTTCTACTTTATTTGCTATAATTATTTCTTATATTTAAATGAAAGTAGAAATCGAAAATCTGTTTGGCAGTCTTGTGTAAGACGGTTTTCTTCACGTTGGCTAATTTATTCAAGAAATTAAGTGCTATTGTCTTACCAAATTATGCACTCAACAAATTAGTCAAAACCATATAATTTCACGTTTTGAATCAAAAAACATATTGAACATTTCAAACTAAATTGTCAAACAGATTTATGATATCTGCTCTCATTTAAGCAGTAGAAACAGGTTTTATTTGACCTTAAAGTTCAATTGCAGAAGTGTTTAACTACACAGGATATTGAATGGACTCCATTGCTTAACATACAAGCCAAAGAGCAGAACTAAGAAACACTCGACGAATCTTTAGAAAATAGGTAAACTAAATTGCTGTGTATTGTTCCTCCGTGCTTTTGGTATGATTTACAGGTTTAAAATATTTCCAAAAATATTTGTGAGAATAGATATTTTTTCCTTGGGTTATCGGGCTCGTATATTACAGAAATTCAGTTCTTGCCAAAGTACAAAGCACAGATAATGTGATGCATGTGAACAAAAAACGTTTCTACACAGCACAACTCACGGGCAAATATGTAAATAAACATTCTCTCTGTGGCAGACGCAATGTAAAGGTCATCAATAGGGCCGTTAAATATTCCGTTTTCTTTCCGACACAAGCTAGAATTCCAGCAACTGCACTTTCGCAATTGGCCCTTGACTTATTTGACTTCTTCTGGAAGTCACTGAGCCAATAACAAAAATGTAACTAATCACATGAACATTTGACCGTGGAAGCGAGCAGCTAATGAGCAGCTGCTGTCTGCTTGAGAAAACATAGATTCTTGGAGGCCAGCCTACTGGTGAGTGAACCCGCGAATTTTTCCGGGCTCCAGTAATCAATAAACTGAACGCATTCAGTTTGATTACAATGCAACACATCTACAGCGATTTTTGTTTGTGAGTAATAATTTTCTCTTACGGTAATCTCGAATTAATATTCCACAAGTATAACATTTACTCTTGCACAGTAAGGTTGGTATTTCCATGCCAGTCCGAATATCCTACTCACTCTACATGATTTGCAATGGTAATTTTTCTCTGCGACTCATCGCCCACGATGCGGTAATAAACTACAGTGAGTTTATGATTTTGAAATTTTCGTATTAAAATAACAATAGAAAACAAAATCATGTTTGCAGGCGATGTAAAGGAGTGATAGGAAAGAGAGTGAAGGGTTATTACCATGTACAGATATGACTAGAATAATTATTTCTGCTTAATGAGTATCATGGATGTTTTCCGGTCACGAGATTTGGCAATGCCAAAGTCAGTTAGAGTATTTTTTTTTATTTCTAATTTGGTCACGTTCAGAGAACATTTAAAAAAATATATTAATGCTTAGGGACTGCATGGTGACCGAATACAAATTACACTTAAGTTATGCAAGAAATATTTATACAGGATTTGTCGAATTTGGTTTATTGTTTTAGTAAATATGATTTCATCAATACCGAATATCCAGTCACGCAAAGGTTTCCTTCTTTAAAAAAATCCAGTAATGAGCTTGTTTTTTATTTGCGTTAAGGGGATTGTTACATAATGCGAGTTGAAATTTTTAAAGTTCAGTTACAGTCTATATTAAATTTTGCAACAAATTTTAAGTAGCATAATGTGTAGAGATGATGGTATATCGCGAAAATGTTTTGTGCCAAGATAGCCTTGAAAACACTGACACAACGTAGCTGTCTGCAGACCAATACCAGGCATCCAATATTACAATATCGGGATTCTTATTGGCTCAGTCAAATAGGGCAACAGCTCCACGTACAAGCTGAAGCCAGTAATCTTCTGGTAAGCTGGACGTGTATTGA
>PNEQ01009687.1:0-22460 GCA_003012365.1 Medauroidea extradentata
TTTGATGCTCTAAAAATATCAATTCAGGGTGTATACTGTTTGTCTCCAGTTGTACCTCAGGTGGGAATGTCTGAGATGAATTTTATACAAATGATACAAAAATTCCCAACGATTTCAGGCATTGGCACAGGTTGTTACAAGGGCCCTCCATTGCACCTGGATTTGGATTGCGCGGTCAATCCCGTTTATCAGCGAGCTCGAAATGTTGCATTTTCACTTACATCTAAGGTGGAGGAGAGTATTGAGATCAATGTACGAAGGGGCATTTGAGATTCTGTGAATGATTATGCCGGACCTTTTCTTGGACATTATTTATTGATAGTAATTGATGCCTATTCTAAATGGCCAATTGTGAAAGTAATGACGAACTTGACAGCGTCAACACTTGTTACGCATATGCGGTACATTTGGGCAGATTATGGCAAACCAGTAGTCATAGTCACTGATAATGGACGACAATTTACGTCAGAAGAATTTAATGAGTTCCTTAAAAAAAATGGAATACGTCACTTATATACACCACCATGGCACCCATCTTCCAATGGTTTAGCCGAGAGGATTGTACAAACGGTCAAACAATTAACGCTAAAGTTTGACGATACTGACATTCATGTTCGGGTTGCACGAACCTTATGGGCAATGCGAACACGACCATCGCAGTCTACTGGTCGAACTCCTGCTGAAGTTATGGGAAGAGAGTTCCGAACTCATCTTAATCAGTTGCACCCTGCATCCGATTGCAGTAGAAGTACATCGTCAATTTCTTCTAAATTCCATAAGGGTGAACTGGTTTGGATGTTGAAACATAGCACAGTAAAATCTGTTTGGTTATCTGGAGTAATACATGAACACTCGGGTGCAAGAGCATATCACGTAAAGATGGATGATGGTGCTCTGTTCAGGAATATTTCAGCCGATGATTTACGTCACAGATTCATTAACGATCTCTGTGAAGATATTCCTGAGCCTCTTTCTTATGACAATTTGCAGCCTTCTTTGAAAAAGAACAATATCCTGGAACTGCCGCAACAGCTGCAAGATTCATTAACCAAGAGCTTGTTTACGAGTGATCAACAGATTTCAAGTAATGTGTTTGAAAAGCAGTCAAACTCAGGTCAGCAGGAACATCCTATGATGGTGGTGGAGGGATGTCCAGTCATAGCTAGACAACAGTTATTAACGTCTACAGTTGGTGTCCATGATGAGGCCACATCTTTGAATTGCGGAGGCAATTCAGAACCTTCTGGGACTGCTTCTCCGCCATCGTCACCGTTCAACGGGTTTTCAGGTTTTTCCCAGAATACCATAAATAGAGGAGCATCATGCAGCAGAATGACTGGTGTACAGCCCAATGGTCAGACTATGGTGACTACTACTACTACTACTACAAGATCTGGGCGAATATCCCGGCCTCCTCAACGATACTTATGAGTGCAAGTCCATGACACAAAACCTATTTTAAGACTTGATCTGAGTACAGTTTTAATATTTTATTTGTGTTATTTGTTGTCTTCCTTTTAAGACGGAAGAGGTGTTATGGCCTTGACCTATTTGTATGTTGGTACTGCTGACGTCACACAGTCAGCTGGTAATCTTGACTAGTGCTGGCCCGAGCCAGTTGCTTCTGACCTTCGGTTCAGCTAGTATGTTTTACTTGTGGTGTCCATGAACAGACACAACAATAGGTATAAAGGACAACACATAATCGCGGAAGCACGTATCACGACGTTTTGCTGCTTAGAGCAGCTTCCTCGGGCGAAGAAACATTGCTGACCGCAGTGTGGCTGCCGATGCACCGATGCTGATGCACCTAGCAGCCAATGGTTGAAATGATATGAGGCAGGCTACTGTATTGAAGCTCAAACCGGTTATATGCAAATTGCACTAACACTTTCGAATTGAATGGCACATTGTCAACTGCTAAAACCTGTGGGTCATCGTGCACGGCAAAAAAAGGTTTTGCATGCATCTATAACACGTTCTGCCAATTTGCCAGTCATAGGAACAATATCCACCCATTTCTGGATACAATTCATTGCAACTAGATGACTCATCCCTCCATAGTCTAAAATGTGAAGTGACACTCGTTCATATGGCAATTTAGGTACTTGTCTTGACTGATACTCTTGTTTTTTGTTTTTAGGGAAATATTTCTCGCAAGGCCTGCACTGTTTCACAAACTCTTCAACATCTTTTGCCCATCCTGCCATCCTGGCCAATACAACAAACACACTACCTATCCTTTCCAAGCATCTATCCACTGCGCAATGCCCTTTGCGTACAAAATGTAGCATTTCCTTTCTCAGTTTTTCCGATACAATTACCCTGTCCTGGTAAAATACTACATTCACTTCCACAAATATGTCATGTCTTATCTGCCAGTACTGCTGTATATAGTGCTGTACCTCTATCTTATTCTCTGGCAATCCCTTAACATAATATTCCCTTAGTAAATTAAAATTCTTGTCTTCATTTGTTTCTTTCTCTAAAAGAAGCAAATACAACTGGTTGCCCTCCATGTAGTAAACACGCTCCTACACCTGATTGGGAAGCATCAAACTGTGTGGTTATGGGCAGCAATGCATCAAATCAAGGCAGGCATGGTTCTTGTACTACAAGATCTTTGAACTTGGTCAAAGCCTCTTCATGACATGGCAACTATTGGAATGACACATCTGTTCTTCTTAAGGGAGCAGTCTACCGTAATTTTCATCATCATTATTTTATTTCTTATTTGTAACAGATATTTTTTTTTTCTTATTCTAGACACTAAATGTGACTAAATTTGACTCTTATGAAATTTTGTTATCTCTGATAGTTTTCGTGTTATGGCTTGTTAAAGTCATATTTTGCATGTTTCCGTTTTAACGACTACACTAAAACCAACTGACATACCAAACTCAAAAAAATCACAGTGGATAAAGTCATTGCAGGCTACAATGAGATGCTCATAAAATTAAAGAATAAAAATTATTCGAATTCTAAAAAAATGCTGAATCTGAAAATAAGAATTTAAAAAATTCAATAAATTTTTTAAAAGACAAATAATTTTTGTTATTTAATTTTATGAGCATGTCATTGTAGCCTGCAATGCCTTTATCCACTGTGATTTTTTTGAATTTGGTATATCTGTTGGTTTTAGTGTAGTCGTTAAAATGGAAACATGCAAAATATGACTTTAAAAAGCCATTACGCGAAAACTACGAGAGATACAAAAATTTCATAAGAGCCAAATTTAGTCACATTTTGTATCTAAAATAAGAAAAAAAAATATCTGGTTCAAATAAAAAATAAAAAAATGGTGGTGAAAATTGCGGTAGACCATGCCCTTAAGTCATGCAACTGCTTTTTGACCTCCAAAATAATTTCCAGATATGGCTTTACACAGTTAAACATGCCTAGAATTCTTTGTAATTATTTTACATCCATAGGTGGTTTGATTTCCATTAACATTCTTGTCCTCTCTGGATCTATTTCCATGCCTTTTTCTGAAGAGATATGCCTCCAGTATTTGACATGACATTGTTTGAATTGCACTTTGTTAAGATTGAATTCGACTCGAAGCTCCCTGGTTTTATTTAATACAGCCTGCACAGCTGTGTCATGCTCTTCCTCTGTTTTTCCATGCAGGTGAGGTTGTCAATGTGTGCAGTGCAGTTTGGCATTTCTCCATAATTTCTGTCCACTTCTTCCTGGAATTCTTCTGGAGCTGATGCCAGACCATATGGCATTCTTGTATATGTATCGATACCAAATGGGGTAGAAAACATGATATATTTTCTAGAGTCCTGGGTGAGTTTAAACTACTTGATCTCACTTTAAAATCAAAAACTGTAAAATATTTCTTTTTATAAAGTTTGTTTCTTACGTCTTGAAATTTCCTTATCCAGTGTCTCTTCTTGAATTTGAAAACAAATCCGTACAGTGCCGTTGGTTCATCCACGATGACAAAATTGTTGATAAACACCTCTGTGTTAGGCTCTTTGACTTTGATAATTACCCCTACTTTTTCAAACACGCAAAGTTCATTTTTGAGGAGGCTAAGTCTAGATTTTTTACTCTCCTAGGAGGTTCTTGGAATGTTTGCACACCTGGTTCTACCTTAACTCCATGCTCCCCGGGAAATGTACCCATACCCATAAACACATCAATGTTTTCATATATATACTTATCCTTGCACTACAGTAAAATACTGTTGTTACAACCACCTTTATTACGACCATCCCATTTTTACAACTCTTTTCTGAGGAATCGTGACAAATCCAGGCCGAAAAAGTAAAAAAAATGTAAAGAAAATATTCTCAAAATATATTTCTTCCCCTTGTGTTCATGTGTGTTGCATTTTCCTTGGTGGGTGCTGTGCTGTAAGAAACACACGACTAAAAATAATTGACACCCCTCCAGACTGTCCACGTTAGCCAACACCCATTCACTCCCTCCCACCCTCCTCAAGCCAGATTGTGCTTATGTGCAGGCGCGCATAAACTTCACTTATGTGACGCTATAAGGAAAAAAAAAAGATGAGAACGACAGATTGTTTTTCTTCTTGCTTCTTTTAGTGACATGCTGTTACTTTATTATATCGCGATGTAAGGGGAGGGGGAGGAGGAAAGAAACCTGTGGTGTCATCTCTTCACCCAACCCCCGGCCAATAACAGACATGGAAACAAAGACAAAGGCTTGGAGAGAGAGGGAGGGAAAGGCAAACACGAGGCTCTGTTTTGCAGCCAGATAGGATGCATGTGACTGTCTAACAGTTATGGAGGTGGGGGCTAAGTTTGGCTGCAGCTGCGAGCCTGCGACGTATACAAGCACAGCAGTTGATGCATCAGTGTTGCCAGATATACAAGAATTCTCGTATTTGTATGAAGATATAGGGTGTTTTTACTCTGTGTACGTTATAAAATTGCTGTCATACGAGAATTTTGAAATCAGAGAACTATTAATGGCCGGGCCTGTAAGGTGTTTCGGGCACCCACATGCTCGAAAAAAAAAAAAGGTAATCAAAAGGTATCATTTGCCGCTGCTGACGTGGGAAAAAATTAACTGTGGTTGCCTGTGGTACGAGAATTTTGATGCCTTACACAGAATTTAATTCTTCTTTGTACAAGACTACTTCATTTATGATCCTATCTACCTACTGTAGAGAGCTGAGGAGAAGGCAAGGCAGAGCGGCAGGGTTGTGGTTAGGGCCGCACAAACCCTCCACTTGTCGTCACACGCCACTCCAGCCGCATTCTTGAGCCTTGCCTTATCCTCAGCTCCGGACAGTACTTGACATTGACAACTTCGGCCATGTTATTGATCATTCGGCACTTGTGGCATGTGGATGTGCTGTGGCGTAAAAATGGCCTATGACGCAAATACTACTAATCTGCCATTGTATGCAACAAGTGGGCAGATAAGGGTTTCATGCTCACTAAACAGGGGAGCGATAAGAGCGACTGCAGCCCACACTGCCACAGAGAGCTACTTCGCTTCTAACCGCAGTTGTTAAACCGGTGCAAAGTGCCACAGTTTTATGATTTTACCTAAAGACCTAAGACTTTGTGGCAAATAATCCAATCATTATTTTTTCATGACAACACCTTGGAAAGTGAGTTTTTAACCCTTTTGAGGGGCTCTAAATTCACATTTTTAATAGGCGTACAGGTTTTTACAAAATATAGACTTTTTTTTTAACAGGTTTGTTCTTTAACAAACATGTTTATTGGTAACGCTTAAAATCTTAAATGCTGCAACAATTTATGCGCAACAACCAAAGAAAATTCAACTTAACAGCTGCACTAAAAGGCTTTAAATCGTTGCAATATACTTTCACATAAATAATATAAGCTGTTCTGATAGTGTGGCTTCTCGGCAGCCCAGGCGAGCAGGATGGATCATGCACACACAGCCAACCAAGGCCCGCTCGCCTCCCTTCCCCACCCCATACCAAGCACATGGTGTGGCCACACCGGCACCGGCGCAGCCGCATTTCAGCACACAGGGTTTTCAATAATGTCAAAGATATACGACATCTGTGCAACAAAATATCAGTTAAGAAGTTAACTTTTCAATAATAATTCATATGATTTTTCCACACTAAGTCAAAAGAAACAGGCATGTCACACCGTGTTTATGACGTTTTTTATGAGGAAAGACTGAAGATTACATTTTAGAGCATACATTTTTTACTGAGGCTCCTGACTATTGAAATTATTTGTATTTAATTTTAAAAATTGTATTATTTACACCAGAGATGACTGATTGCCTAAACTTTATGCGAAAATGGCAAATTTTCATGTATAGGGTGGTAAAGATCATCCGAAAAAGTCCCTATCCCTCTGTTACGACACTCCCGTTGTTACGACATTTTTCCGGGAAACCATGAGGGGCTGTAACAACGGGATTCTACTGTATTTTTCAATACACTACGTACAGTTTTAACAAAACCCAACTTTTCACACCCTGCTAAACCTAGCAGTGGTACCGCATCCAACTCTATGATATTAAAATCCCAGTATTCCTTCTTATTATCAACCTCACAACACAGGTTAAGTACCCCTACAGGCTTTATGACCTTTCCTTCACATGGCTCTTGTACAATTTTTGTTCTCCTCACTTTTAATTGTCTATAAATTTTTTTGAACACATCTAGAGGCATAAAATTAACCTCAGAACCAGTTTCTATTTTCAGTTCAATAAGTTTATTTTCTATCCTAAATGTTTCTGTCCATTCTGATCACTTGACCGCACTCTTTTGACCGGAATGTTCCTCAACATGTATTGCACCAACTATTTTTAGGCTGTGCAGGTTAAAATAATCATCATCTCTGTCCTCATGCACCCTTACTGCTGTAACTTGTCTCACTCTACAAGCTACTGAGAAATGGTTAGTTATCCCACACTTACTATATTTCTTTCCCCAGGTTGGACATTCTCTTCTTTGTGTTTCCAGTTACACCGTCAACACTGGAACACATCATTTTGGTAGTGTAGGCATACAAATGTCCCTTGCTTATCTTGTCTGTTGATTGTACCCTTATTTTCCATCAGTGGTTTAAATTCCTTATGTTGAACCGCATCTACAACACTCCTGCCTGTTGCCCAGGTGTGGTCAGTAGTGCTGCCTGATCTGCTTACCTCGACCGCCTGGCAACACTGTGCTATTTTCTCCAAAGACGTGTCTTCCAGGCAGAGCAGCGCTTCTTGTAGTCCCCTATCTTCACACCTTTGAATTATACTGTCTGTTATGATATTCTCCTATTGTTCATGATATTCACAGTGCCACACACTGATTTTCAATGCTGTGAGGAACTGGTCATTTTTCTCGCCCTCTTCCCACCTTCTTTGCGAGAATTTAAATCTTTCATACGTTGTATACTTCTTTGGAGAGCAGTATCACTTGAAAGCTTCTACAACATAATTTTTTTTGTAATTTTTTCTCTCATACCCATCAAACTTGAATGTATTGTACGTGCGTAGTGCCTCATCACCAACAAGACCTACCAGGATGGAACATTTAACCTCACCTTCAGCTTTGGTTCGCCCCACTGCTGTTATATACAACTGGAACTTTTGGTAAACATTTCCCAATTGGATGCCACATTTGGGCCGTTGAAGTCCACTGGTCCAGTTGGTGGAATTAATGCAGACCGAACCGCCATTGTATGGCAAACGATAACCTCTAAAAAAAATTACTTGACTCTTGCACACATAGCCAATTAACACCCAACTCCCTGTTTCTTACTATCAGTTCTTATTTACTTTCCACTTGACTGCACCACGTTATATGTTAATAACGACTTCCTAGTCAACACATGTTTATTACAATCCTCCATATTTACAACATCTATAACTACCTTCTTACGGCCACTGTCGCCAACTGTATAGTTTACATTATACCAACCTAACCAGACATTAGTTATTGAGGACTATAATATCATTTTTATAATCTTCAAGTGTTACCTAAGTTTTAAAAACCACGGAAAAAATAAGTACTTAATTTTTAGCTGACCAAAATGAAATAAAATGTTACCACATAGATACAAGTTTTCCAAATTGGAAAAAAAAAATTGATGATAATTTTGAAGTAGAAAGAAGATTAATACATAATTTGTACTTACAATAGATAGTAAGCATTAGAATTGGAAATGAAATGTCAGAAGAAAGCAGTACTGGAAAAGGAGTTAGGTGTCGCCTTTCCTCTTTGTTGTTCCATGTATACTTAGAAGAGATCATAGGGAAATGATTAAATGGAAGGAGAGGAATGTGTGTTGATGGTGTGATGTTTATGATTTGTCTTGTCGAGTAGATGACTGTAAAAAATATATAACTTAAATAAATAAAAATAAATACAAACATACCATGTTTGAGAAGTACTGATTTTTTTTATAAACTGAATACTAAAATATATACCCTTGTATAGTTACTTGGAACTGACTCATAAGTTATTTTAACATAGGGCATGTACATAACAAGATACTATTTTAGTCAGGTTTGTTTGTGGGTTATTATTCAGGCTGTTTTTACTTACTTGATGAATGAATTGTCAAATAATACATTTAAACATTAAACACAGTTCATTAAAAGAAAAAATAATCGTGATCAATGTCGTAATCGCTTACTGCGGCAGTCTTTATTGTCCAATACCTTAACACAACAGGCGGCAATTTGCCATTGCCGATAACTATCTTGGTAGCGCTGTGAGCGCCGTGTTGCCAACCTGACACTCCCCTTTCCATTCAAAAAAGACATACAACACTTATCAACAATGACTAATATACAGAAAACACTTATCAATACTGAACAATATACAGCAACAATCAAACCATAATACGCCCTTATAAATTCAGTCTCTCAGGTGCGATGATCTACCTAGTGGAACACCTGCGTTTTGGTGTTAACTGCGGAAAACATCTGAACTCTTCCTCTTTCTCCCCGTCGCTTGTTGCAGCTGCATCGTTCTCCCTGGGCTCCGTCTCGCCTTCCGGCTCCAAACTTTTACACCTCCGGCCAGACCTCCCGAACTTTGTCGGATCTGCAGCTGGTACGTTCTGCCTCCTTGTTGTCCCTATTTCCTGCCGATATCCTTTCTCATCCTGTTTCATGTTTACTTGCCCCTCCTCTTGCAATTTTGCTTCCAACTCTTGCCCTCCCCAGGGCTTCAAGTGATCTGCATGCACCAACCTATTCTTGCCACCCACCAGCACTTGATACGTCACAGCTCTCATCTGAGACTGAATTCTGCCATGTATCCACATGCTTCCTTCGCCCCTCCAGGCCCTTACTAATTCAGCCTCTCCTCCTTGAAACACACGCATAGCCTCTCGTTTACGGTCCATACTCTGCTTAACCCGCTGCTGTTGATCTGCCATATCTTTTGTGAATGGCGGTTTCAGAAGCGCCATCCGAGTTCGTGGCTGCCTTTGTAAAAATAGTTTTGCGGGAATCTTCTTAGTGACTACTTGTGGGGTGTTCCTATATGCAAACAAAAACGCATCTAGCCTATGTTGTAAGGTACGCTGACAATTTGCCTTCTTACCATTGAGCAGCTGCGTCTTCAATGCTACGTTGACTGTCTGAACTTGTCTCTCTGCTGCACAATTGGACTGTGGATGATAGGGCGGAATCCTCACATGTTTTACTCCGTTGGACATCAAGAACTGACCAAACTCCCTTGAATGAAAAGGTGGGCCATTATATGTTACCACTACCTCAGGTAAACCAAATGCGGCAAATATGGATCTTAACTATTCTATGGTGTGCAATGCTGATGTGGTACTAACGGGTATCACCTCCAACCATTTAGAAAAGACATCCACCACGATCATGAACTTCTGTCCCAGTCCCTCTGCGAAGTCGATATGAACCCTTAGCCGTCTCCTTCCTGGCCAGCTCCATGGCTGCAACGAGGCTGGGGTGCAGCACTGCAACCAGACTGACAGATTTCACACAGTTGCACTTCCTGCTCATTTTTCTTGTTCATACTTGGCCACCAAACATAGCTTCGAGCTAACATTTTCATTCTGGTGACACCGGGATGTTATTCATGCAGTACCTTCAGGACCTTCTCCTGCATTGCTTCCAGAATGACTACCCTGTTCCCCCATAACACACAATTCTGTTTCAAGGACAATTCCAACTTCCTGGAGAAAAACGGCAACCACTCCGGAGGAACCCATTGAGGCCACCCGCACAGGGTCATATCAAACACTTTTGACCATATCGTGTCCTTCTGTGTAGCTTCCGCAATGTCCACTGCCCCCAGGAGCAATTCCTCGAATAGTGCAAAGAAAAACACAGCTTCCTCTTCTGACGAATCTCCATTGCTTGACTCCTCTGGTGCCGGCAGCCAGGACAATCCATCCGCATGCCCAATCTCCGACCCAGGCTTATACCTAACCTCAAATTTATATGATCCCAGCATCACCGCCCAATGCTGTATCCTAGCCGCTGCCATTCCTGGTACCCCATGCTTGGCACCCAATAATGTTGTCAAGGCCTTATGGTCTGTCACTAACACAAACTTCAACCATACAAGTACATATGAAACTTCTTAACTGCGAACACTAAGCTCAGTGCTTCACGCTCAACTTGGCTGTAGCCGGCTTCCGCTTCTGACAAAGTCTTGGAAGCAAATGCAATGGGTCGTTCCTCTCCCGACAGCATCACATGAGCTAGTACTGCTCCTACTCCATAAGCACTCACATCTGCCGTAACCACTATTGGCAATGTTGGGTCATACGCCACCAACACCGGACTGCTCAACAACAATGGCCTCGTACTTTCTTCAAATGCCAGTTGACAGTCAGCTGTCCACTGCCGACTGTCCTTTTACAATAACTGGTACAATGGGTGCAACACTGTTGCTGGATTAGTCATGAACTTGCCATAGAACTGCAGTAACCCAAGATATGAGCGTAATTCTGACATATCTTTAGGTGTTGAAGCATCCTGAACTGCCCTAACTTTATCTTTAGTGGTTTGAATACCTTCCTTTGACAACTTAAACCATAAGTACACAACACTTTTACAGAGCAGTTTACATTTCTGCTAGCGTACTCTAATACCATAGACTGCCATCCTTTCAAACACATCTATCAGTCTGCCGCTAGCTTCCTCAAGGTACACACCCACCACCAGGATATCATCCAAATATACATGCACTCCCTTAATGCCCTTCAACACCTCTTCTATGGTTTTCTGAAAGATACAAGGGGCACTGCAGAACCCATAGGGTAATCTGGTGTAGGCTACCTATACAATCCCTTGTGTGTGTTAATAGTAAGCAGTAGCTGGCTCTGTTTGCTTATTGGCATTTGTGTATAAGCTCAATGCAAATCTAGCACTGAAAATACTGTTGCTCCCGTGATATCACTTAAAATCTCATCCGGTTTTGGCAAGGGATAATTACCGTATTTGCCGGCATATAAGACTACAATTTTTACATATTTTTCGCATTCAAAAATTGCTACTTGTCTTATATGAAGGCGCAAAAATTTTGGTAACCTAAAAATCGTTGGAAAACTAAGCTGTAAGCTGTGGAGTTGTATGATGTTTCAAGGAATTGGGTTCTTCATCACAAATGAAAACTATGTGCCCCGTTTTTTTAACAAAAATTACGGTACAAAATTTTGATGAGCGTCATTCATAATAAAGGACACTTCCTCGCAGCGAAGTGGCGATCGATGCAGCTGGAGCGCGTGCCGAGATACTCTGTCTCGCTAGCCTACAACTTTCGGGCAGAGAAAACGAGGATCTAGGTCCGCGTGCTTACAATTTTTGTCTCGCAAGCACAAAACTCTCGGGCGGAAAAAAACGAGGATCTAGGTACCGTACTACACATTCATGTGTCTACTGTCTAGTGCTAGGCTGGCAGACAACAGTGCACAGGAACACAATGACCTTGCAAGCAGCTCTTGTAGCTCGGTGTTGCCATGTAGAGCGTGGTGTGCCTCAGTCCGGCGTTGCCAAGTCGCGCACACCTGCTGGCAACTGATGATACCGCTGGCCGCTGTGGCACATTTTCTTGGCTCTTGGGCGCCCGGAGGGTACTAGTAGATAATGTTATTCGTATGTGTCTATTATGATGTTTACATGAGGGTAATACTTGCATTGAAAATATTTAAACTACATTTTTGATGTTTCTAGCAAAGGAAAAAAATAGTGATGCACCGATGCGGATACCGATGCATCAGAATCGGCCGATTATTGGCTATTTTCGGTTAATCGTAACCGGCAATTCTTTATCCAATTTCCCAACCGATTATCAAGTTTATTTATCACTCAACTTTCAAGGATAACAAGTAAAAAATTAACGACTAACGTAATTTTAATATACGTTTCTTTAGATTCATTACAAAATTACAGCCATTCGCGCATAATCGTCGCCATTGCATCTAATTTTCCGGTGAACAAAGGAGGCAAAATAGTTATCTTCGCGTAACCGTCGCACAGTGATGTTTTGTTTACTTTTCCGCGTCAGAGATGTTGACTACATTCAATAACAACAATTGAAGTCGAGAAAAATACCTGCCGCAATAATCGACAGTAGTTTGTACCAGTACAATCAGTTGGAATTGTGACTAGCAGCGCTGCGAACAAAGCGGAACGACACAAGCGCTAGCAGTTTTACGATCGGCCATATTGTGTATTTGTCTTGTTCACTGCCATAGAAGTTTGTGGTCTCGCTCAACTAAATGTAGCTTATCCGTGACATTACAAAAAATAAACAATGCAACAGTAATGTACTGCCGTGGTTTATGAAACAACGGCTAAATTACAAAAATTAAAAAATTTTTACTGTGGGAAAAATAGTGCTGATCACGGAATTGTTCTCGCTAAGTGTAGATATTTCAGTTATTTGACGGTAACATTGGCCATTGAGTGTTGTTTACATTTTTGCGTGGTGTGAAGTGGAAGTTACTCATGTTTTAGTCATACGAATTAAGCTAAAACATTTTATAGGCATGGCAAGTAGGGGAAAAAAAAAGCCAAGTGTGGCAGCATTTCTCAATAAATTCAGGTGATGACAGTAAGGCAACATGCCTGCATTGTACAGCAGTGATTTCTCGTGGCGGTGGAATGACCAGTAAGCAGGGTTATACTACAACAAATCTGTGGAACCATGTCAAGCATCTACATCCTAGTGAACTAACCGAGATTTGTGGTAGTGTTGTTCAAGATGAATGTAAAAGTGGTTTGGCCCCCAAAAAAATTATGAAATTAGCTCAACCAAAAATTACAGATGTCATGGAAAAGAAAGTAACAAATTATATTAATGACCCAAGATCTGTAGAATTGACCAATTAGAAATAATGTGACATTTCACAGATCCTGCATATAAACAAAACAAACGCTTTTGTTCTGCCTTTGCCTGTGTGCAAAGCCAATGTAACACTATTGCCAACATACATGGAGGTGTATGACAAAGTGAGAGTTAATCTTGCAGTTACGGCAATAATATTTAATTGATACATCTTTCTTTTTACAAAATCTTGAATCCTCACCTAACAGAAAATTAGAAGGATGGATATGACATCTCTTGATGCCAAAACAATTTTGAAAAACGAATGGAACAGCTTTAAAAAAGTTGCCGGCCTTGGAGATTCTATGATACCCATATGTAATATATAGGTAGTACACACACAAATATTCTCATACATTTAATGCTGGTTGTTCTTGGTGATAAGGTTAGTTACTATGTCAATGGTCCTACTGTATTGGTACGTAAACAATAATTCTCTTACGTATCAATCATATTACCGACTGGCTGTCGATCGATAATCTTTTCTCCCGTACTGACGAAGAAAACACCACAGTCAGCGAAACAAAGTAGAAAGCAAAAGGGAAGGGGGACATTAGAGCTGTTATCTCTGTCTAAAGGAAGTAAAAGTAAATAGATGCTCTCGCTGTGTCTGCGAATTAATTCAATTTTACGTGTACAACAAAGAAAATCTGTGCCCTCATTCCTAATTCTGTGACTTTTTGGTTACTTCCGTGACCCTACACCAATTTCCATGACTTTTTGGTGACTTTGGTGACTTCGGTGACCAGTAGACACCCTGATAATAACTGTCCCGTCCGCTCGCAAATTCACCACCAGATCACCATACTTGCAATCATTCTAAACTTTTGCTAATTCAAAATCCTATCCTCGTCGCCAGTTGTCGTAATCGTCTACTGCGGCAGTCTTTATTGTCCAATACCTTAACACAACAGACAGCCATTGCCGATAACTGTCTTGGTGGCTCTGTGAGCACTGTGTTGTCAACCTGACAATTGACAATATCATTTTGTTCACAGTTTTATACAGTACATTAACTTCTGTGTAATATAGGCATAACGAATAACTTACACAAATGTAGTCTTCCACATTATGCACACATAGTTAACTTCCTTCCTTTTAAGCAAATAAATATTTAAACTTCTTACACTGACTTCATAATTCACCAGGAGAATCATAATCATTCCAAGTAACAAAAAAAAAAAAAAAAACAACTTAATTTTTCTGACTGTTCTCAATTCTTCCAACTATTAGCTACTTCAAGTCACAGAATAAATAAGTAATAACAGATGTGACATGACATTAATTTTATTATCATACTAGTTCTGTTTGGATTGCCACGGTGTTTGAGTTCATGGACGTTTGAAGATTACAAGGTCCTATTATATAATCTATGAGGAAATTAATACACAAATAATGCCACATGAACCATTCATTAATATATAACTGAGACACAATCCAATTACAGAATTTATTTAAATATAAGCAGTTGTCTAAACTAATGTCTCATATTCCACATACCGTATTTACTCGAGTTTAAGACGCCATCGAGTCTAAGACGCACCCTACTTTTAAAGCTTAAAATATAAAAAAAAATTTACATGCGAGTCTAAGGCGCACTGTATGGGCGGCTGCTATCAAAACATTATATCTTGGCCGACGTTGGTGGCTCGTGAACCGTCACTAATCTAGCTACACACAGCCGTGTTATTTATAGAAACTGACTAGCTAAAGGGCAAAGGAAGGTACGTGACTTCTGTGTCAAGGTCAGTGTATGAAACATCCGCAGCCTTATCGCCTACACGCCCACCCCCACCAGTTTGACAGTCAAGTGCAGCTGGCATCCTGTCTGGTCACATAGCACAGCCACATGTTTACCTTTCCTCTCCTCTTTCAATGCCACTATTGTTTCCGTGTATGGCAGAAAATTGTGAGAGAAGGGGGTGATGAGAGACATTTCCTTTCATCATGTTACTGCACAGGAAAAAAAAACTAACGCAGCACACAGTCCGTAAAAGAAGCAAAAAAACTAGTAACTATTCTGTATTATCTAACGTGAAGCTAATCCAAACACATCACACACATTACTTTTAAAAAATAATTTTCATAGTAACAATGCGCCATAAATTGCTACAATTGTGTTGTCAATTTACGGTAATTTTCCTTGACGTGGGCCTGTAAATTTTTTCCGAGTAGCCTTACATGCAGTAAGTTCGGCTTCAATCTTCCTCCAGCGACGCACATTACATTCATTCACACTGAAATGTGCTGCAGCGCAGCGATTTCCGCTTGTCTTTGCATAATTTATAACTTGGTGCTTAAATTTTGCTTCGTACGAATTTCTGCTGGTGCTTTCCATGTCACACATGTATAGCACATGCACACACAAACACGTACTATGTTGTTGCTGTACACTAGTTTGACATGCACAGCGTTGTCACAATTTGGCAGTTTCACTTTTTTTCCTGTAGCATAACGTCTGTGAGAAATGGTTTAGCGCTTGGACAGTAGGTAACACTTGACCTTGAGAACTTCCGCTGCGTTATCGATTGCTCGACACGTGAGGCTGTGCGCTTCACTGCGGCGCAAAAACTGCCTAAGACACAAAATACAACTCTAGTCCCATCGCCGTATGTGGCACGAATGCCGATAACGTTTTTGTTTATACTTACTGATACGTTTATCACGCGATATTCCACTTTGTGTGTACTCTACGTGTTAACAAACAACGTAATAAATGTTTTCTTTAATAAATTCTTTATCTAGACATTTGTTGAAAATGAGGGCAAATGTAAGACACCATCGCTTCTAAGACGCACCCCACTTTTTGGGATCAAAAATTTTCAAAAAATGTGCATCATAGAAGCGAATAAATACGGTATCTTTGTTTACATGTCTGTACGCCCAGAGAGCTGGTACACTAAAGGCTGCACAACAATTGATTTAGTACAGTAAACCACACACGCACAGAAAGTTTAATCCATGGTGTTTGGTGGAATGCGCTATAATTTCAAATATCATGCGCACAGAAAAAAATAGCACAGGATCGCCGCACAGAAAGTTGGGCAATATCCTATAAGTTAATCCTGTGCGCTGTGCGTAACCAATCAAAATATGGATACCACTGGGTTCAAAATAAAATAAACACGGTCGAAAATAGAAACAAATTTGACTAACCTTTCAAAATTCGTGCCGTAGTTAGTCATTGATTTGTTCGAAATGAAGATTTTTCAACGTTTATAACAGTTACTGCAATTTTACGAAAATGATTTCACTCTATTTTGTGTTATAAAATAAACAAAAAAGTATTTTACAAAAGGCGGAAACAATTATAACATTCAGAAACAGTGATATCATCACACACACGTATTATTTACCAGTGTAGCTAGCATTCATTTTAACAATATCCGCTGTTTCTGTGTGCGTGCTGTCTCAATTGCAGTTCGCAGCTCTGAGCTACCCGTGTGCTGTTTTCTGTGCTAAATCAGTTGTAGCGTAGCCTTAACAACATTCGAAAAACTTCCTTACGTTACTTTTAATAGAGTTAGTTAAAATTTGATGTTGTGCCTTAAATTGTCACATTTATCATTTCAAAATTTTTCGTTACTATACAGACTAATTATAGTGTCTCAAACAATATAAGTTATTATGTGAAGCAAGGACTCAAATATATGTGGCATTGTTTACTTTCATGTATGCCCTGAGAGCTGGTACGATAACAGGAATGGAAAAGATTCCTTTGTTGTTTCTCTCAGCATTGTCACAGAAGAAACAAGAATATCAAAACAGAACGTCATACTTTTCTCGAACTCGGCCATCTGCTTGTTTATGTCAGGTGCCATGTTCTAATTGCGTTTTTATAGTTCATGTATGCCTCGTGAAAATGTTTTATTTTGTGTAACATCGCAGCATTGTTATGATTTAGTACTACTTTTTCCATTTGAGTTAGAAGACGTGTGATTAGTAAGCTGTAAGCATTTACAAATGATTTTTCTCTCTTTTTACTTGAAAGATAGATAAAAAATAAACCTCGCAAAACTACCTATTGTTCAGCATTTAATTGTACTGAGGAAAGTTAAGAAGAGAAGTTTGTCTTATCCATTGGAATATAGTTCCAAGGGAAAGGAAGGAAGAAAAAAAAGCATCATTCTTTTTTTCCCTTCCCTCCCTCCAACACACCAGGAGAGATGAAAAAGGCAAGCTTGCTGCTATCATGGGAATGTTACGTTGTTATCGGGGGGGGGGGTTAATGTATTTCAGAAGTGAGGGGGAGGAGGGGGGACATGCTGAAAGCGGCTGGCACAGCAGAGCAAGAGGGTGGGAATGTTGTTCAGAAACACACACACACATATGCGAGGCAACAGCTGGTAGGCAGAAAGCCTCCTTAGCTGAGAGACAAGCCACACATCCCCCCTTCCCCCTGGCACTCCGACACCTCCCACTCCTGTCTCACCTACACCCCCTCTGCCTTTACACTCTTAACTAGTGTGAATGTTATCTTTCCTCTTTCTTTTATATGTTGCCAGCCACCCTTTCTCCCCCACTTTGACCTTTCAATCGTAGCCTCCCTCCTGCTGCTTCACTGGCTCGCTTGGAGAGGCACTAAAAATGTATTTTCCCTGTAACTTGTTGCAAAAATCATGATGCGCACTATAAACTAGGGCACACTATACACGAGTATATACCCATTCATGTTTTGGAAATAACAAAAGTGTTTGCAAAAAGACAGACATCAGGTAATATTAGCAAAAAGTAGCTTCATGAAAATATTGATAATCTTACAAATGTGTATGCAAATTTGATGTTTGTGTGGCCAATTAAAAGTAAATAATGATAAACTGAATTGTTAAGGATTACTTTATTCCTTGTAGAAGCGACTGTCCGATGCCACCCTCCTTTGATTGTAGTTGCTGGGACACATTAGGAAATGACTGTTGAATAAATTAACTGTCCCTGTTCGTGCGCCGCATAAACAAACAATCCACCATATTTTTTTCAACATACTACGCTGAGCGGTGCAAATTATCCAAAATGTAATTTTTGTAAAAATTTAATCAAATATTTTTTAACATACAAAAACATGAAGAAAAAACAGAGAGTCGTGTCGGCGTGAGATTAACTTGTAAATTGTGTGGTTCACACCTAAATTGTGAGGGTTGGCAGGTATGCTGTTATTTTTTTTGCCTATAAGTTTTGTACAAAAATATTAAGGTGTCCAATACAACCCAACCTTCCCCAAAGAAAAAATGGGAACATTTTCAATTTTTTTTCAATACAGGACACCACATTTTACACTATAATTCTATGTTCTTTCCTTTTGATTCTATATGTTGTACACTTGCTTTCAAGCATTTATAAGTTAAAAATTTGTTCTAAATGTTTTCTGGCTGTAAAACATTTGTACTGATGATAGAAAGTGTGAAGATTGAAACCCACCTTGAGAGCAAGCAGAGATATCTTCTGAGTTAGCTCTGCTACACACTGAGTATGCTCTGCATCACGGATCTTTGCCATCATAAGTTCATCCTTCATCTGAAACAAGGTAATGCAACTAGCTGAGAAAACTAGCAATGGTTGTAACAGCATCAGTCATATTCATATACATATATGTACTGTAGATGCCTAACTTGTTGAAGGCCTCAAAGAATAGGATAAGGCTGGAGAACTCTCTGCTGTCAGTGTATGCAGAATACAAAACTACTGTATATTGTTAATCATTATGTGGGTAACAAACAAACAATTACTGTATCCACGCTAATGTAGTTGACCTGTAATATAAAATTACCACCTATATTTGCCTTTTGGTAAGGGAAAAACTTTAATTTTGCCTGAAATACTTATTTACAGTCCCTGAGAATTAACCCAAACAACCAAATATGCAGTTCATTTTGATGCCGGCCAAGGGCCAGCAGGGGCAGTAAGCCCCTAAAATCACCATAAATCCATAAGAATAAGCATGTGCATGACCACAGATGTACAAAATATTTTATTAATTTAGTGTTCTACTGTTTTGCATGTATTCTTTCCATAGGGTCACCGATTGTGTATGTCTAGTGTTTCTTCTTATTTTCAAAGTTGTCGCGACAGACATTCAAACCACGGCCGGAATGTTCCGAGGTTTGGCCAACTCAATTTGAACATTTAAACCATAATTAACATATTTTAAGGGATTCAATGCTAGAGCCAACATGTAACCCGTTTTTATAATGTATGATTCATTTTATGCCATTTTTTTTACATTTAACATAACAATTAATTAAAAATACCATTTCTGGAATGGTAGAGAACAGTCATGTGTGTGGCGCCGGAAGTGAATGCCCCGGCGATAGACCATGAGCCATCAGCTGCCATGTTCCTCCGCGCAGTTCGTCGCAGGCTTCTGGCAAGGTAAGACACTGTCTGTGTACGCTCCAGCATTGTTTCACTGACGTAGCTTACAATAGTTATTTAATACACCGGATCATAATTTTTGGTACACGTTTTTGCGAAGTATTTCCCCGGCAAGTGCCATTCCGCATTACTTAATCATTATTACCGTAAATGGTACTTTAATTTAAAACCGCGTGGGCACTTTGTTCATGCCATGTGCCTAGGGACTTTGTAATTGGCAGTGATGCGGACATCAATGAAGATTATTCAGTGTTTTCAATTGTCAGTCGTGTCAAGGTATAGACCTATTGGTATTATTCAACAATGTAATTATGTATCATTTTCATGCATCAGTTAATATTTTACGGTCAGTTTTGTGAAACCACGTGCTCATCACCAACAATGCCATTACCATCATTGTAGAGTGAACAAAAGGACATTGTGCATTCATTCATATATCTACATAATTTTGCATATGGTTCACGTGAGTTGCATCTCATTTCTTGCATGTAGCCAAATTCATCAGCGAGTACCACTATCATCGTCATTGTGCCAACCATCACCATACCATTGCGTACCTCGGGGATAGGATCGACCATACAATTCCATAGTTGGGAACAGCAGCATACATCCATCATTCACGCCCGCTTCCCGAGCAAACTGTGGTCCATCACAGCAGCCATTGGTTCTCTGCTCTATAGGGAGCTGCATTTCCAAATACAATGGGAGCACCCCGCACAACCCCACATTCAACTCATACAGCATTTGTAGGCACGAGCACGGTTTCCTGCCACCGCCACACATTGGACTTATCATAAGATACATTCAGGCACCCTGTATTCAGTACGTAATAAATCATTGTGCAAAGGGATAATATTGTTTCCATGCTATTCGCCCTATCATACAATTGTGTTCATGTCAGATACATTAAACTACATCATCACCACACATGGAACGAGACAATCTCTAGGCACGCGACCAGAACACCCATCCCCTGGGATAATAGTATCTCAAAGTGTGATACTGGGATGTATCGCTGCCACCCACCCTCAAAACCATCAATTCAATCTATAAATCAGTCACGTCTCGTACCAACGGTGTCAACTTTAATACACATTTGCTAAACATAAGTAGGAAAAACTTCATCCTGTTATCAAAACAATGATTTTCGCAGTGTCTCACTATTAAATGAGAACTCAACAGAACTTGTAATTAATTAAAAATACAGTATGTTTACTGGGCCAGTTATGTGTTGATTTTTTAGTGTGTTGAAACATTTGCACTTGTTTTTAATTAAATTGAAGTTTTCCTATTAAAAATAGTAAAGAGGGCTGTAAAATGACAGAAAGAAAACTTTTTTACAAACCTCTCATTATCCTGCATAGCCTATGTAACAGTTTAGGTTGAAGGACAATTGTTAACATTTTTGCATGCTTAACCACTGTTAAGATTAAATTTCCCAATGTAACTACAACACTTAAATTTTCTTCTTTGTGATGTTGACGAACTTTTTTCTTAGAGTCAAGCATTCATTTATGGGCAGGGCTAACTTTCAAACATAACCTAAAAAAACATCAGTAAATAGAACAACAACATACACACATGTACGATATTATTCTCCGTTCCCTCTTACTTGACTTTTAGAATAAACGAAGCAAATTATAAACAAACATGTTCATTGGCTGCCGACCGATTTGCACTGTGATCTTGCATAAGTAATAGATATTGGTTATCTGTCGAGCACATATATATTTAACACTCCATCACTTAATGTGAGAGTTTTACGAACAAATACCTAAAATCTACAGACATTGCAAACACAATCTACGATGATACATGTTTTTTACTGTAATAATGGTTAGGAGACAACACGTCCATATAGATACTTAATGAGTTATTTAATGACAGACATACTGTTAAAATGTAAAAATTTCTTGTTACACTTACCAGTATTTAGAGTTGCACGATACTCTGAAAATACCAGAAGTTGAGTTCAGTAATAGTTACCACAGTAAGTGAGAAATATCATCATCAGATATGTTTTATTTTTTAAGAAGCATTTTTTGGGATAAACGCGTCAAAGTTGAGGTTACTGGAAATGGTTTTAAGGTGTATCCACTTTCCGTTCCAGATTGTCCGAACCGAAATTCCTTCATATATTTTGTTCCATCCTCATGTCAATTTATGTTTACATCGCATACGTATTAAGTTACGTGGCGCTGGACGTGAATAGTGATAATGTCTTGCACTGTTTTCGAAACATGGATATCTGTCTTCATAACAAAACAATATGCGGTGATGTTTATAAGGCAAGAATAGACACTCTCAAAGGTGTAACGCACTGGCAGACACACCTCTCGAATATGTATATACTGCAGTAAGTATCTGCTCAGTAGTGTGGCTTGTATGAACCCAGGTAACACTATCATACTTATAATACCCTGGTAGAAACATCTCTCTAGTATGTATATACTGCAGCAAGTATCTGCTCAGTAGTGTGGCTTGTACGAACACAGGTAACACTCTCAAACTGTTACTACAATGGTAGATACATCTCTCTAGTATGTATATACTGCAGCAAGTATCTGCTCAGTAGTGTGACTTGAATGAACACAGGTAACACTTTCATAATTGTACTACACTGGTAGATACATCTCTCTAGTATGTATATACACCCGCAAGTATCTGCTCAGTAGTGTGACTTGTATGAACACAGGTAACACTCTCATACTTGTACTACAATGGTAGATACATCTCTATAATATGTATATACTGCAGCAAGTATTTGCTCAGTAGTGTGGCTTGTATGAACACAGGTAAC
>PNEQ01009693.1:0-20656 GCA_003012365.1 Medauroidea extradentata
ATTATTTATTTCTTTTCCGGGGTCCCTGGTCTGGGCCCATAACCTGTTAACATATTACGGTCAGTTGTATTATCCGCACAATAACAACATGTCTACACACATCTGAGGTTCGCCATCAACTAACTTTCTTTATTTACATAAGTGCTCTACTAGCGGCAGGACAGCCAACTAGAGAGATTGTTTACAAATCTCGTAACATATTAGAGTAAGCTGTTTGTTATTTCACTACTACTTGATGCTGTGATCCTGCTAAATGCTTATTATTTTTAAATTTCTTTCCAGTGATTGTATTTAGTATTTATGAACATGTTTGTATACATCTCCAGGCCACGTGCCTATATACTATAACCAAACATCACTGACTTTTGTGAACAATCTTTTAAGAACCAATATGTATGTAAATAACCTTTGATCAATAAGTTCTTTTCCATGTAAAATGTGCAACACGTGCATCAAGAAATTAGCTAGGGATTTTTGTTTGTGAGATGTTTTGCGTGCCTTTGCGGCGATATTTCTTGCGGAGTAGTTGACCTACCTGCTCCTGCAGCCCGCCTTCGTCTTGGTACCGTTATCTCCTCCCACCTCCAGTAGGCCACCCACCCTTCTCGACTCCGTAGAACCCGAGTATATAAGGAGGGCCATCAGCTCTAACTAGACAGTCATTAAGGTCCCGACCTAGCCTCCGGAACACCTTGACACTCTCCTCCTAGTGAATGACATCTGAAAGACTCCCCAGCCCACACACAGTCTGCCGCAAGGTTGGTACATCTGAAAGGCCCAACTTGTGAAAACCCTTACCTTCGATCACCACAATGCCCTTACCTACCTCCTTTTAAGCGTCTGGTGTGCCTAGTGGCACAGCAAAATACTTAAATCGCACGCGCCATATTGAATTTATCAAGCTTTAGACGAACTCACTTTTCATGCTTAATTCTATGACGGAAGTATGTACATAGTAGACCAATGGATCCGTTTCTGATTTGTGTCATGAGAAGTGATGCCCAGTACAGTGTGTTCGTAAGAGTGTGCACACAAATTGTGAGACATTTTTAATTATTTGATAACGTTTGTGTACGTACATTTGTAATTATTGCAGTGATATATATAAATAGACCTGTGCCTATTTTGAAATTCAATATAACCAGTGGAAACCAGTAAAATTGAGTGTACTTATATTGTTTCAATGTATGAAGTGTTGGAAGTACACCTTGCACTTGAGGACGGTATCTGTTCTATTGAAGAGCGCAAGTTGAAAGTCGCAAAATTAAAAAGGGAACAGTGTAAACCCAAGCAACAGAACTTAAAGGTTCTTATCTAGGTAGACTGCGTTGGTGTACGTGAGGCACAAAGCTAATGGAGTGACGTCAGTCTGTGTATGTAATGCATTATCGCCTCTACATGCAAATCCAGCAACTGGCATGCAGAGCTTCACTGTAATTCATTTTCCTATGGGACTTGAAGCGGTGACCGTATTATTTTATTTGCGATACTTATGGTTCACATTCCAGCTCCTATCTCTATTATTAAGTTCTTCGAATCTGGTTGGAATTTTCCTAGATACAGCATTTTAAAAAAGCTGTTTTCAGCTATTTTGAGAGTCTTGAAAATCGTGTTTCCAATAAGTGATCCTAATTTTTTAACTGGTAGGAACATTGTTTGAAATGTGTTTTCTTATCGTAAAGGTACAAACCTGATGAGCATTGAGATGTTTCTTCCAAATATGATTACTTGTTACTTGTAACTCGCTGAGAGGACCCCTGGACCCCTCCTCCTTTATTGGCTGACTTGATGTCTCTTTATTGTCCCCTAATTGAAATGTTGAAACCCTGCCCATAGCCCAAGCAGAAAGCTGGCCCGGTGCAGTGGCTCCTCAACGAGTGGCACCCTCAAGCGCATCTCGCATACAAGCACCGCTTGTTGGAAACCTTGTTTTAGGCGAGTGTGAACAACCTACCAAAGTTTAAAAGGATCTCGTCCCTCCCCCTGTAGTATTCTCGCCTGGCTCAATCTGGCCAAAACTTGTCAGGGTGGAGTCTATTATTACAGGCTGTACTGTATCTGACCAACGCCAAGTCTCATTCTCTTGCACTTTGCAGCTACAGACAAACCACACCTCACTATTAATTAGTGGCGACAACTTGAATTATTAAACTTCAGTATGTATTAACGCTATCCTAACATTAACTGTCCTAAAGTGGTTACTCTATTACAATTTTAAAAAAAATTTCCGTGTTGTAGGTTACCAATCTACAATGCTGGCAACAATTGATGCCACATTGTACTGGGGGGTGTTTTGAACACTAGAAGATCAGGTGCTTAGGAGCGATAATTCTTGTGCTTACGCATGCACCTAGTACCCTATCACTCCTATAGACAAGGTGCTTCACTAATGCGCAAAGATTCTGTTGTACGGTTGCAACTGTGGGACTTCAAGCAGTGACCCTATCATTATTTTGGTGGAAAGTCTGTACCAAAGTACATTGTAGGACAATGAATTACGATAGTTTCGTATCATTCTGAGCAGTAGATTTTGTGATACAACTTTGCAAAAAAGACAGTTTTTAGCCATGTTGGTGGACTCAGAAATAGTTGTTTCCAATGTGCATGATGTTTCCAAAGTACTTGAAAGATCTGAAATGTTTTTTTCTTTCTGTATGTGTATGATAAAGACTTGGGAACTTGGGAGAGTGAGGGTTGGCAGCAGTGTGCAGGTGTGTATGGCACAGATGGAGTACAAGTAAGATGGCATGTAGTTGTTGAGTAAATGGAAATGTTAATAAAGTAATGAACAACAAGTGTTTGTTATTAATGCAGAATACTCCAAGTGTCCTATGTAGAGAGCAGAACAGTATGTAAGTAGGCTACATTGTAAACATGTAAAATATGTATCAAAAATAAAGAAAAACAAATCTAGTTAGCTGAAAACAATTCAATAGATGCCAAACACGTAGCAAAGTTCCTTAAAAATAAAAGATTTTCAAAAACTTCTTGATAGAGTTTGTTACACTCTATTCCCTAATTATTGCAGTTCGCCATACTCAGTTGGTATGTAGCCCAATATATTTCAATCTTGTTTATTTATGAAGTGAGAGGGTTTTACGCCTCTTTTACAAGGTCTTAAGAGCAATTTGTTATTTATGAAAATGTAAAAATATATTGTAGTATAAATCATATGATGGGTTTTCAGCAGCTGTGTTCAGGCATTCCTCTTCAACTTGAAGCAACCAAAACCTAAAAAATGTCTTTAATTTCAGAGAAGGTAATGTAGGCTAGTTGAAAGACCAAGACTAAGAGATAGCACATAAAGTTTTACTTAAAAATAAGTACATATGGCCCCACACAACACACTTGCAACTGGCCATCTGTCTCGCCTCTTCTAATAGACTAACCAAACATGTGACCATAAATACGATACTTCTTCTACTCTCATTCACACAAACACACACCATCTTGGCAGGAAAGTGTTCCATTTTATATCCACTTCTATTAATTAACTTACATCCTTTTTACGTACTGCATGTACAAATCATAAAACAAAATTTTAAATACCTATCTTTAAACATTGTCCACTTACAAAATTAGGCAGTTCAAGATAAACTGAGCACTTAACAAAGCCCTGCTGAAGTTCTATTTTCAGCCAATTCGTATCTTTCCGCGCGTAATGACTAACGACGGAAAAAAATCTAATCTCTTTGGACACGTCACTAAATGTTTGCACGTATAAGAAGAATTCTGCAGTCAGCGTGAATGAATACAGTTTAATAAAAAAAGTTTATCTCTATACATAAAAGTTAACACTGACTGACTGACATATCAAACTGCAGCCCAAACCACTGGACCTAGAATCGTGAAATTTTTTGTGTGGGTTCCCCTTAGGTCGTAGGCGAGTACTAAGAAGTAATTTTTCGAAATTCTACCTCTAAGGGGGTGAAAAGGGGTGAAATGTATTTCCGAAGAAATGTTGATAAAACTCGAACCCAACGGCCTATCATCATGATTTTTACTTTAATAAGATACATAAAAATGCATATTAGCCAATTTAAGAATTTTTCTAAATTCAACATTTAAGTGGGTGAAAAGACCTCAAATGTGTTTCCGATTAACTATCAATATCTATTGAATTCTTTGGGATAAAGAGTTGGTATTCATTTTGAAATATTTATTACGTAAATACCCAAAAAGTAGTTGTAAGTTTTTTTTTAAATTCGACCCCCAAGCAGTATAAAGGGGCAAAATATGTTTTTTATGAATCATCTATATTTTTGAAACACAATTGACTGTCGTGTATTTTACTTCAATTTGTACGTATAGAAATGTCTAAGATAAAACTCCAAGACAATTTGAAATTCTTTAATTAAGGGGGTAAAAATACGTGAAATGTGTTTTTGATTATTCCTCTATATCTATCGAACCAATTGAGATATCGAAGTGCTCTTTGCTTTAGATTGACGCTTATGTAAATATATAAATACCATTTAAATATATTTTACGAATTCAGCCCCAAAGAGCTAAAGAAAGGGTAAAATGTGTTTTCGATTCACAATCAATATGTATTTACCACATTCATTTTTTATCTAGCGACGTGATATTTGTTCAAGATTGATGCTTACTCAAATAAAAAAATATAACTTCATGAATTTTCGAAAATCGTCACCTAAAGACGAAATTTGCCACCTAAAGAGGTGAAAAGTGATTAAATATGTTTTTAATTAACTGTCTACATATCTTGAGCCTAGCGGGCTATTGTTTTTTTCACGTCCACGAGACACCAATAAAGCATTATAAAACGAGAATCAAGGGTTTTTTGAAATTCACTCGCTTAGGAGGTGAAAAGACCTGTAATGTGTTTTAAATCAATCCTCTATATCAATCAAACCCGTCGAGATATACAGTTAATTTTTTCTTCAGGGTGATGATTATAGAAATGATCGCAAAACAGTTTTAAGATTGTTCGAAATTCGAACTCTCATTACTGTGCAGGGGTCACATGTTTTTTTTTATAGAATGATCGATTTTGATTTGACTGAACGGGCTACCGTCATGATTTGCACTTCAAGTGGATACTTATATAAATGTCTAAGATGTTAAATTAAAATATTTTGAAATTTGACACCAAAAAGGGTGAAAAAGCTCAAAATTTGTTTTCCATCAACCTATCATATCTATCTAACCAGTAGATATATTGAGGTGTTGTTCGCGACAGAGTGATGCTTAAGTAAGTATTTAAAAAATTATAATGTAAGTTTTTTTTAACTTTATTAGATAACACGATTATTTAGAATAAATCCAAGTTTGTAAACTTTAAAGGCACGCGATCCGAAAAGCAAGTACGACCAGCGAGATATAAATTATAGAGCAGTTGCACTCTACAGTAACCTATTGAGACGTGGCGTTGTACACCTATAAGCCCAGGACATGACTATTTTATTTTTAAATTGAATTTGTTTTCATGATTTATTTCAACGTTACATGGCACAGTTGTCTGTAGCTCAGGTCTACATTCCGGGAGGTTCTGGGCTCGAATTTCATTAAAAACTGGGCGCGAACATTCAATTCTGACACACAAAAATTACAAGGCAGATCGAATTAGTGCAATTTGCATGTAGTTGTTTAAAAAGGGTAAAATAGATTATGCAGTTCACTTTCCACTTAGGTTCCTCGACAACATCAGCTCCCATATCATCTCACTAATCCCAAGGTTGGGGCACCAAATACGTTTCCGTGAAACCTTATCCCACCAAACTTTCTAATGGCATTAAACTTCAAGTGAATATTTTTAAAATATCAAATTGAGGGCACAGACACCAATGGTTGTACACAGAGTAAATAAGACGTTTTTCATTCAATAAAACTCTTACATTTAAGAGTCTATAACTACCCCAAACCGTCAACTTTGCAGTGCTATAAATAAGGCCCAGGTCACAGAAGTATCTGTTAGTGGCAGGGACAAACTTAAGACTGCTTTTCGCGTGGACAGCTATAGCTACTTATCCTGCTGCAGTTAGCTCAACTAGCAGATTTGTCATTCTACCACTTTATGATTGAAATATTATCAATCTGGTGTACAAAGAAATTTTTCATTTAAAGTAAATATTATCAGTTATGAATAATACTTGCGAGCAAAGCAGCCGGGGACAGCTAGTAAGTGTATAAAATACAATATTATGTAGATTTCGGTTGATTTTGTTTCAGTATTGTTGTATTTAAATAAGAAAATACATTGAACTATATTATGTACATAATTTTGCTGCCAACCATACAAGCAGTAATAGCCCAGGCATTTTAGGGTTTTACCTAAAAAAAATAATGTAGTTTTAAAATTTTGCACAGACCTTCCTTTGGGTGTTAGAAATGTATCCTGAAAAAAACCCATCTCTCAGATGCAGGCGTCATAATTTTTTTATGCAATAAGAGCGTAAGTGCCGAAATATCCATATCATGACTGTTGCTTGAAAAGTATTGATTCAATGTATCGTAGTTTGGTTAAAATTTAAAGTTAAGGGCACTTAGTCATTAATCATTCATTTTTGTTTCATCATACACCACAAAAATAGCATTTTAACCTGATTTATACTCTATTAATGGAACTGAAAAATACTAATCCCCTATAAAATCACACATTACACAAAAAACCGTTACAGATAGGCAGAAATAAACCTAGATAAAAGTTTTACGTTATTTTATAAGCTTTAAAATGATGTGTCTAACATTTATGTGCGATAATTATTTGCTGAAATAATAAGGATCACAACGAGCTACAGCGCAACAATGGAATTCAGAGCAATTTATGTTAAATATTAACTATAGCATTTCAACATAAATAAAAATAATGTAGGTTTGAAATTTGGCACAGACCTTCTTTTGGGTGTTAGAAATTGATTTTGAAAAGTCCTCATCTCTCAGATGCCGGCGTCATAATATTATTTTTGCAATAAGGGCGTAAGTGTCGAAATATCTATATCACGACTGTTGCACGAAAAATTCTCATTCAAATGTATCGTTATTTGGCCGAAATGTGAAGTAAAAGGCACGTTGTCATATTTTATTCGTTATTGTTGTCAAATACACCGCAAAAATTTCTAACATGATACGTAATCAATGCATGGATGTACACAATTACAAATTGCATGAAATCAGTTACCACCCACCAGTAGGCAGAAATCGGCCAGAATAAACTTTTATAAAACTTGGTTAGCTTTGAAATGGTTAGTTTAATATTTTTACGACATATATAAGCTCGGATAATAAACATAAATAACTAAAATGCACCAGTAATATTGAGCATTGATAGGTCGTAAGAATTATGTTGAATAGTTAATTACTTATGATTGTTTATGTACTGCATATAGGTATTAAGTAAAGGACAATAAGACATGTAAGCCAATTATTCAATCACTTCAAGAAAATTATTTAAATAGTGAATATGAATGTTACATTACACAATGTTCGTTAATTGCATATTAATGAATTTAACCCCTTACAAGTCCTCTTCATCGGAACCATGATTGAAACCAACATTGGTGCATGCTGCTCCACGACATTTGGTACACATAATACCACACTGAAGTCCAGCCCGCACACACTCGCATCTGTTGCTGCATTCACTTTTACAGTCACACAATATCAAATTCAAGAGCTGTTCTGGAGCTGGAGGAAGAGATGTGGTTACAGGGACAAGTGTGCCACTAACCCTTTTCCATCCCCACATAACAGGATCTAATGAATGACCCAATCACTCTTGCACCTGTAGGTAAACCCGAAGAGAATGCTGTTCACATGCAGCACTTGTTGGTGGAAGAGAGGCTAGCTGGAAAGACGCGCTAACAGGCAGCTTTGCTATCTTGCAGGTGTACATATAAACTCTCAGTTCATCCAAAGTGGAATAGTTATCATGCCCCTGATATAATGCCATTGCAAACTTTTCTCCAGCTGAAATAACGTCCTTCTTGTCTGCATCTGGGTATGTAAAAACATCTACTGTTCTCTGAATGGAAACATCGTTCTTGATGATGTTCCATGCTTGCTTCTTTCCCTTACCGAAGAAAGCACTTGTATCTGATCCGGTCATAGCCAGGGGCGTCATTTCAGGTTTTTCCAGGGGGGGGGGGCAGATTTTGTTTTCTGACGACAGTGACCTTGTTGCATCTTTTTTATTAATTAAGCATGTATAAATTAGATAGTTTAATAATAAAACTTCAGTTTCAAGTCCTTAAGTTAACATTGTTTACATTTAAAAATACAAAAAATATATTTATACACAAAAATTCCAAATCCAGGAGGGGGCGTTTGCCCCCCCCCCCCCTTTGTAGGCCCAAATGACGCCCCTGGTCATAGCATGACAAAAAAAAATATAGTCTTTCATTGCACCGATGTCCTGCTGAATAGCAGATATACAGTAAATCTTTCCTGCTGTCTTGCTTGAGGGTGGATGGACAACTTCAATAAGTGTATCTTCGACTGCTCTCGCGGTCAACATCGCAAGGATGTCTGTATCAGTAGCAATTATTTTTATACCACAGCTTGTGGAATACTGAAGAGCAATAGCAACTATGTGCTGTTCCCTTGAAATTCACAACTCTATTGCCATAGTGTGACTTAGCTTTTCTTTCAAGTAAATGTGAGTGTAAGAACAAGGATTTATTGTTGATGACTTTGAGAAGGATTCCATAAGTGAAACAAGGTCATCTAGCAGGAACTGACATTCATAATTTCTTTCCATAAATTCTGCCAATCTGCAGAAAGCTTCTTTCTTATTTATATATTCTGGTCTACCTCGTTTGTAAGTTTCTCCTTCTCTGGTACTAAAGGAAAAGAACTGCAAATGACAGTGTTTATGATATTTGGCTTCAGCTGCGACAAGATCCTGTGCACTGTCTATTCGAGCTGCAACAATACTGCCCCAATTGTCGCTTCGCTCTTGGGCCCTTACTTTAACAGAGGTACTGAAACTTAAAGTTCGAACTTCATATATAATTTTTCTGTACTTAACTTCTTTCTTGGTTTCTTCTCTGATGGACGTTTCCTCACTGCAGAATATACAGTCCCTCTTAAAGTTAAACAATGGTAATGATGAACGCAATGTTACTTTGTTTAATGCAATATCACTGACACGGTTTCTTCCTTTTTCTACCTTACTAAATTTCTCGATTGTGCTTTTTCTGGTATAATTTTTTCGACATGAAATATGTACAATAACACTAGGCAGAGCTCTAAGAAAATCTTCCATACCATCTCCACGCTCTCGGCTTGCAGCAACAAGCCTGCCCATGCCCCTTGTAACCATGACAGTCTGCCCGCCATTATTAAAATCTCTGTCACATATAAAACACTTCTCACTCATTCTAATATTTTACTGATAGAATATGCGTCTTAAAAGTTCTTTTTCTATTCCAATAAACATCACAAATAGCATATTAAAAAACCACTCACCAAACAGTTATTCACTTATCATGGCAGTGCAATACAGTGGGACGAGGTGAAACATCTGGTCTGAACCTGTTCGCACATCCGACTGAACCTGTGCTCGACAACAGAACGCCGGCGTACTGGTAAATATGAGTCATAGTAGCTCTACCACAGCGCTAGTGTATCGGTAGGAAGAATTATCTGTCCGGTGCTATGCACTTACGCGACACACACAAGGCAGATATAAAACAACAGTAATACGTAACAGGTATATTAATACATCTTTTCTACCATAGCAACAGGATAAATAAAGTAAATTCAGGTACCTTATGTTTTATACAGTTTATGAAAGTGTAGAACAGTACATTTACTTCCATTTATTGATTATAAATAATGTTACATTTATTGCGGTGTAATTTGCAACAATAATGAATTATAATTGCCTAAGTACCCTTTACTTAACATTTTGGCAAAATTACGATATATTATAATGAGAATTTTTTGTGCAACAGTCGTGATATAGATATTTCGGCACTTACGCCCTTATTGCATAAAACAATTATGATGCTGGCATTTGAGAGATGGGGACTTTTCAGGATACATTTCTAACACCCAAAAGAAGGTCTGTGCAAAATTTTAAAACTACATAATTTTTTTTTTAGGTTTTCCCGATTTTTCCCTTGAAATGCCTGGGCTATAAGGGGACTATAGTTAATGCTGAATTATATGCAGTAACAGTTAGTTATATTTTCCAAAGGTAAAATTTTTACTGCTCACTTTATCCCTAACGACCTATAGTCATACTCTTGTGTTCTATCATACAGGTCTCACCATTTTTACATGTTCAAATGGCTACACCTACATTTTTTGTGTATTTGTTAGGATTTATAGTATCTAATTAGAAGTATTTTTAGCTCTTTTATTGTGTAGTTGTCCGTCAATGAAGAGCGCTCATATTAAGAATATGAATACTGTTCTTACCTGACTATTCATTCCCAGACATAACAACATGAAGAAGAAGAGGACACTCCACAGTTGAGCAGCTGGCATTTTAGCCAATGCTTGTGGATAGACAACAAACACCAGACCAGGTCCTGCATTGGAAAACATGTAACTCTTACTTATTATAGAAACATGTTACACAGTCTATTATGTACAAACAGCATATTGTGGCTCTGAATAACTTATTTGTAGTTATTTTTCAAAAATAATGCTTTCAGAAATTACTAATGAACTGTAATCAAAAGTTTGGTGAATTATTAATTCAGTTATAATTTGCACTGTTTAAATTTTGTTTCAGCATACCTCCTTCCGATTTGTCTCAAAATTAGTATGTAGCTGATATGAAGGACTAAAATTTAGGGAAAATATGCAGAAGAGATAAGAGAGAGATTTGGTCAGCCTGTAATATGAAGATCTTGAGCATGGATGAGATGATATGAAGTGAGTATGAAACAATAGCAGGGGAAATGGGAGGACCTCAAGAAATACTACTGGCCAACAGCAACGTATCCCACGTTTTACACTTGAAAAAATTACGAACAACACCACAGGACTCGAACCTGGGTTGCCATTATGAGAAGAAAGTTGTCGGACCACTACATCACGGCAGCCTTCATAAGAAAAGAGAAGATTGAAAACAAAGTGCCAACCATAAGGTCTATAACTCTTTCATGAATGAATAAGGGATGTCTAAGTGCAGCAAAACAATATATAAGACCATTCCAAAACAACTTTAAAAATATTTGGTTCAGCAAACTTTGTCGTTATTGAAGTGAAAATGAAAATGCACTATGTGTTTCCCAGCTTCTGGCAGAGTCACATGGGACAGGCTGGGGTGAAGGTTGCTCGACAAGCGAGACGTGCCGGTCACCCGTTCAGCTCGAAGAATGGATGAGATGAGGTGAGATAAGTGTGTAGCAGTGACAGAGTGAGAAAGGCGAGGAAAATGGAAGTTCCCTGAGAAAACCTGCTGACCAATGGCAACATTCGCCACTTTTCCCACATGTAAAAAATCTGGGACCAAATTCACCGGGGAGGCGAGAGGTCTGACCCCTCAACCACCGGAGACCCCATTCTCGAAGTACATACTATACTAATTTGTTTTTCTTTGACTAATAAAGATAATGAGAATTTAAAAAAAATTAAATTAAAGTGAGCTTACCATCAGAAATAACATCCTCAACTGATGTACCCTGCTCTGTTGCAATGTTGCCAATTGTTGCAAAAGCAAATATCCCCACAAGCAGACTGGTCACTGCATTTATTGATGAAACTGCCAATGTGTCTACAAGTATCTGGTTGTCAAAACGGTTGTAACTGGCAAATGAGATCACAGAACCAAATGCAATACCAATGGAATTAAAGTTCTGAGCTGTTGCATGCACCCATACCTGAAACAGAAAAGTGTGGCCTCAACAACCTGTACAGATTCCTCAAATAAGATACCAAAGTACTAGATTTCTTTCAGAACAATTTTGTTACAAGCATTTATCTATTATAATTTTCTTTCTTTCTTCTAGTAAAACAACTTGATGGCTTTGATTGAACTGCAACCTCATATGTTGAAACAATGGAATTTCCCGCATACAGCAAACTTGTATGCCACTGGTATACCTATATATTGATTAATATGTGTGTCGTATAATTTTAAATTTATGTTCTTGTATGGTAAAGATGTCTGAACAGTTATTACAAGATATACTGTGATTACTATGTTTTTAAAGTACTTTTGCCTATCCTGATATACGAGGTAGCAGTCCAACAACATCGAATTGCTTCATTAATAGTGTTATGGTGTAACTGGTTTCCCCATGATAAAGACATGTTTCTTGTTGACACAGACTCTTTTATAATACCAGTTGTTTACCTTGCAAAACCTGTTAAATTTAAATACAGAATTAACAAATAACAATGAAATGTTGAACTTTCTGTTTTAGATAAAATAACTATTGAATATTTATACATACCTTTGAACTAAAAGTAAAAAAATATCTAGAAACTTCATGAAAAATATAAAAATTCAAGAAAAAACTAGGGAAATTGTGATAAAAATTAAAATCATTAAATACAACAGATATTAAAACTGTAGAGTTTCCTGCAATACTATTCAACCTGCACACGTAAGGGGACAATGAATGGCAGTAACTTTAATGCTAGGCGATGTCCCTGCAGGGCATGGTAGTTTCTACTAGACTCCATTTACAGTGGTTTGTAATTGTTCAGTGTCCTTGACATGCAGCCAGAATCCACCGAGGATCTGGGTTTGCCAAGGTATGGGTATTTGTTTGGAATACTACCAACTTATCATGAGTTCTGGTTCAAGGATTTTCTGCAACCTTCTTTGTTTCCCTAGCAAAGCCAAAAGAAATTGGTTCTGCCCCCCCCCCCTCTATTTCAACCTTTACAGAAGTTTAGGTGACAGTCCTACTGGGGATGAAGGGTAAGGACAGTGATTGATGTGGGACAAGCATTTGGGGTCTCAGCAGTTCTAAACAAATGGCACACAAGTCTCAGTAGCTATTGAATAATATGTCTGGGCATGCTCTGGAGGCTTCAGTTGGATCATTCTGTAACTGAGACATGAGATGATGCAGTAGATGGTACTACTGGGTCTGCAAAATCCTTGGCCACCTCACAGATGGCTGTGAATAATGATTATTGAATCACAGAATGGAGTAGTAGATAGGGATGGTTACCCCAGGCCAGAATAACATGCAGCCTCTAACTTCTATAATAAAGTAGTTCAAGAATCTGTCCCAGACCAGAATCAATTAGCAGTTGTCTCAACATTGTCACAAAGGTAAAAATTGCCGGTTGATATCCCACATATACTCTTTGGGTTGAAATCTCCTCTTAGCTGCAACAAACGCCAGAGAAGTTCTACAGTTAATACTAGAGATTTTCATTAAGTGCTAGAAATTGACATGTCACATTATAAAACCTTTAGGATATGAACATTTTTCATTGTACAAAACATTATCAGACGTCGGATGAAATAGAGCAGTAATCTGTGCACAAATAACATTTTGAATTTTCTGCTGCCAAGTAGTCTTAACTTGCCGTACCACAGTTTCTCAGAGCAGAAAATGAAGTGGTAATAAACAAGGTGGTTGTTGGCTAGAATACATTGCAGTATATGTTCACTATGGCAATGGAGACAGAGTGTAAATGTTTGGTACGGATCATACAAGTCTGTGAGTCAATTGCTAAGCTGAACTGCATTTATTAGCACTAACATTAATAACATGACATACCACAAAAAATAGTAATGGTAATGGGGACTTACTTTTGAGTCTGCAAGAAGATGCCACTTGGGCTGGAAGAAGTACTGCAGGCCTCTGCGGGCACCATCGAGCGTGAGTGCACGCACAAGAAATGCTACAATGAGCACGTAAGGGAATGTTGCAGTGAAGTACAGGACTTTTCCAGAAGACTTCACACTTTTCCACATGGAGAAGTATACGAGGATCCACGCCACTATCAGACATGCTGCCAGCTCCCATCGGATCACACCAAAATTATCAATTCCATCACTTATGTGTAGCACCTTGCGTCTGTAACAAAACATCATTTTTTAACAAAAATATAATGAACTTCGGTGAAAATAACAGATTTGGTAGCTACATATGATATACACTTAAATAAATACTTAATGTGTACACAGTTTAACAGTATAGCATCCACATGCAATTCATAAAATAGCTCAAAAAAGAGATGGTAAAAAATATTGATAAACACATTCTTGTGGTGACAAAAAATAAACTGGTATTACACACAGTAACTTGAGTATATTTAGTTCACAAAATTGTACATAAAGTATTTTAGTTCAAGGTTGGTTATACCGAAAATGTGTGACAACTTGTTCTTGTTAACAGTTTCCTCTTCCCCATCTTGTGCACAATAACCTGACTAATGATTGAATGGATCCTATTTACATTGAAATGGCATTGACACATACACAGGTACTTCATTATTCTTCTTGTTATGACAACAGCATTAATGGAAGAAAGCATTGGCTAGATTTTTGTTTGTCTGTGATATAAGTTTTGACAACCCTTTGGTAAAAAAAAAAAAGACAGAGATTTAGTTCTCCTGAGGGAGGAAGAAACACAGTCCTTTTTTAACAAAAGGTTATTGAATATAACGTAAAACAAAATTTTCATGCAAATGTTTTGCTTCCATTATTATAAATAATGTTAGCATTACAAGTGTAGTACTGAAGTACAACTCTACAATGACAACTAGTCCTCCCATGAGGGAAAGAAGCGTGGCACTAGTAGTAGGTACAGACATCACAGGGAGGGAAAATGTGCTGCGCCTGACATGAGTTCATGGCACACTGTCTGTGGAGACATAGCTGCACAAACAGAAACACAAATAATGTAACTAACTTTTTTATAAACAGGGCAGGCATGCAAATGAGGTTTGAGTACTGGTACGCTAAGTATTTATTGTATTTCCTTATCGGGCAGTCTTCCCACAACCACATTCTTTTAACTTCTCGACAGATATATTAGTTACACTTTGTTATATCTTCTTAAGGTGTTTATTATAACTTGACTACAACTCACTTGATATTACATTTGTTTTAACTGTACTTTTACAATTACTATACATGCTTCTACAGTCTCGTACCTTCAAGATCTCTACAGTCTACTGTTGGCCTAGAACCAGGGGTGCCAACCTTAGAACCCCATATTACTTAATACACATGTTTCTGTTACACACTTGGTATTCGGAATACAAAGATAACGCACACTTTTTTTCGCAACTTTTACAGTAACTCAAGCTGTATCAGACAAACCATATGAAGTTGTATTGTTACGTTTTCAGTTCACATCTATACGCCAGCTGCCAGTGCCACAGTATTACGGCCGGTACTATGGTGTGCCACACCTATTGCGTGTGGTGGTCAAGGACAACACAGCGGTAGTTCACTTTTCACCCGCGGGACTAGTTGTTGCGGTTGAGCAGTATTTAACAACATTAGGTATTTACAAATATAAATCTGAGTCATTCAAATGTTAGTCAGTTAACCAAATGCATGGATGGGAAAGGGGCTATGAGCAAGGATGAGTTTTCACGCATTCTGAAAATAAGTTTTCCTGAATTATTTTAGAATGGCCTGTTTCCGTCGAAAACACGCACCAGAATGCAGTGCTGTGCCAGAAAATGTCACAAATAGATAACACTTCCACAGGAATGTACTATGAACTTAAAAATACTGAATCAAAACATCAGTTACAAAAAGGAATAAGAAGGCAAATAAACCACTTACCATAACATTGATATACATCCACAAAGGAAAGCATGAAAAATAAATTTTAAAAAATAAGATCTTAATTTTATTTGAAATATGTAACTATTGTTTTCAACTGACAACAAAACAATCCATCTGTCCACTGTACATATTTTGGGCATGGATTTCTTTATACAAACCAGAAAAAACTTTGTGCAAAAAGTTTTAAAACTAAAATCATGCTTTGCAAAATTTTTAAATAAAATTTTTTTTTATGAAATTAGTTTAAACATTCTTCTATGTTTACTTACAAATATGGACACATTCCAGATGATAAAGGAACAATACTTCTAACAAAACACATGTACAATAAAAAATATTTTTGAACATTCCAATATTATCAGAAGCAGATATTTAGACGGCTCTGTTCCTAAATATGATAACTGGTTAGTCAACCAAATTAAATTACTATATAAGCCTGTAATAAAGTTTATTTCACATTTTCCACCTATAAAACTGTATGATCAATGTTTAAGATCTTTCAGAAAAGACAAAATTATGGATAATGTAGATTTCATGCCCATTCTTACATTGCATATAGTAGTGATGGGGCACTAAATGCACAAGCCAGTGTTGTCAATTGTGCCCGAATTGCTTCTGGTTGGGAAAAAGCAACATACAAAAGTCACAAAATGTATGTGAGAATGTGGAAAACAACTGATATAAACAGTTACAAAATAATAAAAATTTGTCTCTACACACATCATAAATGGCCACAAACAACACAAAAAATGTATCAGAATCCATAGTTAACGTCGTGCTCTCTTCTTTCTACTGTTGCTGCAGTAATTAATTTTTTAAGTTTAAACGAGAGCGTATAATTAGCTCAAATCTGTCTGGAAGTTTTATTTAAAATGTTTTTTTTCCATGATAGTTAATTTTTAAAGAGAAGACATTATATGGCCTTGATTAAAAAGTCAAGCAGTTGATTATGTAATTAACTAAAGACATATTATTTTCTGTCTCGAAAAATATAGCCAACATAACCAGTAGAAAGCAGTTTTAAAGAATGCTGCCAAACAGATTTTTTAAACTCTTATTTAAGCTTAAAAAAACTATAAAAAAAAACACAGTAGTAAGTCAGTGCTGTTATTCTAAAAATCATGATTCAAACACACATTCTGTTTACAATCTAACTACAGAATTCATTAACTCTTTTGCTGCAACATTCAACTATAGTCTAATACTATACAAAATATTTCCAAACTGTGACATGTGACTCAAGTCGAACACCGAATTAAGTGACTCTATAAACCCTAGCATGGTTTTCTCATTTGAAAGGAACCAAAAATAAACAGTTTACAAAAAAAAATGTATTTTAAAATTTTTTTACATTATCTTGGTATAATTAAAACATTTTTATCCTGCAGCAAAAAAGTTCAACGTTTTTTTTGTATAAATGACAGTATCAAAAGGAGTCATACTCGTAAAACTCCTCGCTGGGGGTCTTGGATTTGTTTGGCTTTGATATGTTGAGCACCTTGTTTGGCTGCCAGCAGCTGTGGGTGTTCCAAATGTTGTTGCACCGGTTCCATGGAGCATCGGATCGGAATGCAGTGAAGAAGTAGTACAGAGTATATGCGATGATGACATTATAGTAAGTTGACATGAGAAATGAGATGACGACACTTGCAAGCCCAGCACCTGTAAAAATCTAACTCAGAGCAAAATTGCATGTATAACAAAAATGTGCAGTATAATTAGCAGTCTTTAATATTTACTTTTTACTCTAGAGTGCTAGCATAACTCTCCTTCCTTATTAGTTAAGTAACGTAAACACAGCCAGTAAAATAAAATCAAGAGGTAATGTATTGTATTTTGAATTCTTCATACAAATCATTCTTAAATTTTTTACCCTCAGTTAACATTAAGAAACTTACGAAGTCACTGCAATAATGCAAATAATTAATCTTACCATGGATTGATCCGAGAGGAATCTGTAAGAAAGCAGAAACTACGTTACGAATAATTAAATCTGAAGTACAAATGATCAGAAAATATTATTTGGGTGATAGACCTTATGCAAAGTGGATAGGAGTAGCAACTAGACAGCATAACTAAGGTGGAGCCAGTTGGAGTGCTGTGCACTTAGAAGCAATAAGGCAAGTGCAGAATGAGCACTTAATTCCTACACGTATGCTCTGAAGCCCTGAACACATTCCTTGTATTTCAATTATATAATATTTCTCTCCACAATCAGAGCTGTGTAACAAACAATTTAACTTTAACATACCTTTAAACAGAGGGCATATTTGACTGAGAGCACCAATAGGACCTCTTCTCGTGTACTGGCCTACTGCCAGCTCCATGTACAGCAAAGGAATCCCACATATGACAAGGATGAGGAAATATGGCACCAAAAAAACACCTACAACATAACAACCACATGATATTGAGCTTTCATGCACAACACTATTAACCACAAAAGTGCCAAAAAAATATCACACACACTTTAACATGTATCAACAAAAGAGAAAAGCCACAATAATTTCAGCTGTCAACAAAACCTCATGTTATTGGCGTTTAAGTCGTATACACAAGAAAATTTTATTGATTTATAACTGGTATTCCTTTTTAATTTACTGCATTCACATTCATGCAAGGAGACTTATTATAGGGCAGAAAATGTAGGCCTACATCTAAAAACGTAACACATACATAAATTATTTAGATTTTTTCAAAATTCTAACCCAAGATCTCATGATCTTAAGAGGGCGTTGTACATAATTCAGTGCTAAAAGCATTAATCTATAACTTTAGGTTTCTTGAAGCCATTTCGCGAAAATTAAACAATAGCAATCCTAGACAATAGTTTTAACCATCGTTTTAAACACAATAATTTCCATTGTTACGAACTGCTCAGGCACAACTCTGATGTCGGAACCTCGTGCATTTAACTGCGGCGCAGGAGATCATGCGTCTGGAATTAGTAAGTTTGGATACATATTTACTCATAAAGTTGGCAAATACCATTATCTAGGATTGTCATTGAGTATTTTCTCCATATTGGCTTAAAAAAATGTAGAAATCAATTTATCTTTCCAGTGTTTATTTATCTACCACGCACTCTTAAAGCACCTTTTGTTCCCAGCCAATTTTTAAAGTTGAAAGAGGAGTGCTAATGCAATATCAAAGTACTGTACTGATACAAAGGGATTCTTAAGGAAGGTCATAAATTTAATCAAAATTAAAGAATATTGCAAAATATTATATAACACTTCAGGCCAACCAATTTTATTGAGATCTACATTGCAAATTTCTAGTACATGTATGTATTCCATTATGGAAGTGACACTATGATCAAGAATATTCATTGTCATTCAACAATTGTGCTGTTAACGAGTTTCTTTCTTTCTCTCTTTACTGGAAGTCACATAAGTCTCCCCGTACTTCCACATGTCTTTCATCGCGCGCCAGCACTCTTATGTCTCGATGTCCTGGCCGTCTGCCAACGTATCCTAGTCCGCAGTCACTGGTTACACCCGGCAGCATGGTCGTCCCCACTCCCTGCCATTGACGTCCTCTGCTGCTCCACTGGCGCATCCAGTGATCTCTCGGCTCTCAATGAACTTAGGTCTCCAACCACTCACCAACTCGAGAACTCCAAGTCCGGCCATTTTTCCCTAACCCACCCTAATCTACTGTGTTATAGTGGTGGTCCGGGAGAGGAGCGGGACCTAAGTGCATCTCAGGGCTGAGCCCCATACGCCTGCAAAGGAGAGATTTCATGCACGGGGACATGCATCGCGGCAGAGAGGGATTGGGCAGACATGGCCGCCATTGGGACCATGGCTACCTCCCTAAGTGCACTTATAGCTTAACCTATAACTAATAAGAAAGGGAAAAACCGGCATAGACACCGTAAAAACCCTCTCGACAGAGTAGAAGTATAACAACTCAGCATTTGCATGCATTAAAAATAAATAGCTAAAGGAAAAAGAGGAAGATCCAGGTTTCTTTATTAGTGGAGTGGTGAAGTCTCTAGTAGAGAAAGGGGCGGGAGCCCTCCGTCACGTTGTAGGGATGCAGAGACGAGTAAAATTATATAGTACACGTACGGCCGCAGAGGCTGGGAAGTACCCGGAAATTGACCCACAACTTATAATTTTAAGGGTCCCAAATTGTGTCAAAATAGCATTAAAATAGCAACCACTGCGAGTAAGGGTGACTCAGGTGATTATGGAGCTGGCCGGAGAAGAAAGGACAGAGGAAACTACAGTTCCCTGTGATATCGTGTATCTTTGGTATCATCGCATACGAGTCCCACATGTGAGATCCTGGGAGAGACCCTGACCGGAAGAAATCTCGGAGCGATGCGATCGATACACATCCGCTGCTTGCCGCACTATTAGCACAGCCCACTTTGCACGTTACTTGACTTGCTACTGCATCTTTAGCTATTTCTACGCAAATTGCGACCCTCGAAACCACAATTTGTGGATCAATTTACGGGTACTTTCCAGCCTCTGTGACCCTAACTGTACTGTATCATTTTACTCGTCTTCGCATCCCATACAACGTGACGAAGAGCTCAAAACGTTATTCAGGGACATTCGCGAGCAAAATGGGCTTGGCTCATGTTCTGAAACATTCCATTGTCATTAAGGGTGCCGTCTACTAGAATCGTGAAGAGGCGCGCAGACCTTTAACAATCTTGATTTCATTCGAAAACCATTCAACATGTTGTCACGCGATTAGGCTACGAAAAGCATTTAAGGATCGTAGTACAGGTCTATAATATTGCCATTAAGTGTTATCGTTCCTAACAAGTATTTTTTTGAGTGTGAAAGTGACCGAATCGGGACTTTTGACGCTAATTTTTATGTAAGAGTAATCCTTTTCACGATATTCTGAATATTATAGACCTGTAGAGCGACTCTTTCCCTTTCGTCGCGTAAGATAAAATTATATGGTCACCGCTTAAAGTCTTGATGTCCACGAGGGATTACT
>PNEQ01009695.1:0-20618 GCA_003012365.1 Medauroidea extradentata
AGACCTCATGGCACTTAGGTACTATTCGTACCAAAAGACCCCTACAACCAATCACAGCTCAGGACACGCCCCCCTAGACAACGTCTTGGCCAATCAGAGGCCTTGCTCCACCAAGGGGAGGGGGCTGCAAGGTTATTCAAATGCAGGTTAGGCCGGTTTTGCTCCCTGTTGCGTCAAAACATACATGCTCCCCCTACTTAGGAACACAGTTTGAAGTGTGTCTTCTTTTCGTAGATAAACGCATTGGAAAAAATTTTTAAATTTACACAAGAAAAAATACTTTCCGTCTCTCGCGCCAGATCCACTAAATGCGTTGCAGTGAGGGCCGTAGCCAGGACTTTTGTTAGAAGGGGAAGTTTTGGAGTTTAAAGGTTCAAAACGGCTTCATTTAGTTTCTGTAAGGTAAAAAGAGGGGGATCTGGGCCACATGGACCCACCTCTGGCTAAGGCCTTGTGCGGTGTGTTCGTAAATACGTTATTTCACATTCGCCCATTGTGCCAATGTATGAAAACACACTTCGAAAGAGGTCGGAATATGGTCAGTAAGACGCCATTCTTGGAAGGCCTCCGAAATAGCTGAAAAATGCCTTTACAGTCTGTTGTACTTCAAAGTGCACTAAGTGATGTATGTGAAACTTTTGATAGAAACGTGCAAATGAATTTCGATACAGACTTTTCTCACCAATAAAATTATATGGTCACCGCTTAGGAAGGAATGTTAGATAATTTTGTTGTATTTTCAGTTTTTGAGCCACAACATTTATTCTAATTGTGTTATCAAAATATGCTCTTCGACAAAGCATAGGATATATTCTTAATAAACTGCTTGACATAATAATGGAATCTTTAACTAATTTGTCATGCAGAATCATTACAAGAGAATTATAGGTTAACTTTCAAGTATAACAAGTCCAGTATGAGTTGAACATATAACATTATTATGATCTCTAAAATGCATTACAAATATGATCTATACCTCAACATAGCCAAATTAACCAAAAATATTTTTTTAAATGTTTTTTTTTGCAGAAAATCGTTAACTAGAATTTAGTAACTATATCCCCCCTACCCCACCGCCACTTAAGAGTACCGTACTACAAACGGATCGGCGGGAACCTATGGCACGCTAGTTCAGAGCTTGCGTTGTTGTGGCGATGCGGAATGTGATGTAAGATTCAAGGTCGTCCTTACATCTTTGTCGCGTGCCGCCACCGCCGCGCCGCTTACCCGCGCGTTGGAAGCTCAAGACATGTTTATGAACGTGCCGTCGTCATTCTTCCCGTAGCGACGCGCACGGAATTTATATAAAGCTTCGGCGGCAGGATTCCTCGAGGATACGTTGTTGCCGTGCGGGTGAGTCGTGTTTTGAAGCAGCTTTTGTACTGCTCTGGGCTTGGAAGGATGATAGTCTGACGCTATTCCCACCTTCCAAAACCTAGGTTGACCCAACCGGGAATCGAACCCGGATCTCGTGTTGGTAGGAGGCGAGCGCCCAGGTCGCTGTGCCAATCGCGGTACCCTCTAAGGTTTGTAAGTTTTACTTTTATAATGAAGGAATTTCAAGAAACCCTAACAGTCAGAATTGAGTACAACTTTAAAAACTGACCCGGAAGGGGAGGGGGTTGTTGAGACAGAGTTAAATCATATTCCCCTAAAAAACTTAAATTCTAAACATTACTCAAACCAGTAAATCCATCTTACACAATTAAGCATTGTATAAATTTTCAAAATAATGCGAAACGTTTGCATATTTCTTTTTACTTGTACCATGCAGTCAGCCTTACCATTTACCTTGCACATCATCCCGAGTTTTCAACCCTCTTAGATGATTTCATCACCTCCCCTTTCCCCTAGGAAGAAATGTAACTGCGACCTTGCTAACAATGCGTCCATTACAAGTTAATTGAGCATTTCTCAATATCAACATGTTTATGACTAAAGAGAACGACTACGTTCATGGGAATCTGGTTGAATGGAATAACAGGGTATATAAATAATATAAGTCGAGTCATGCCGGAGACGTATTTATATTTGATAATAGTTTATATAAAAAACTTATCATAGTGGAAGCAACATTACCCTGTAAACTGATTAAAACACTTTTTTAAAATCAAATAAAACTATATTGTCTTTTAGTTTAGAAATTGTTCACGATAAATTAAACTGTAACTGTAGCTTCGAGTGAGTTGTACACATGACGGAAACCCTTATTTAATGCGACGAATGCTATAAATATTCTCTCAGTAGAAAAAAAAAGTTGACAAACAATATAATAAAATTATTAAGGGTACTTACAGCCTGGCTGTAAATAGTTCGTTCTAACTGAGCCGCGGTCACGTAGGAAATACAACATACGCGCAGGGCTTAACTGACTACGCGCAGGGCTTAGATAGCTCTACACGCAGGGCTTAGCTGGCTCTACGCGCAGGAATCAGCTGACTTAACGATTCTCTTGGGCATGATATTATCGGGGGCACATTATTTTTATTATCCGTTAATAAATACAACGCCATATTTATACAAAGTTTTAAACAGCTAAAACTGACTCTGAAAATACACATTTTAGTCATTTTCACTCTCTTAAATTACCCATAAAAGTGGGAAATGGAAAATTGTCGTCTGGTACGTAGTTATTATTGAACGGCATAGACACCATGTAAAAACGTGGGATGGTTTTTGAATAACATGTATTTTTCTTAACGCTCTTCTTGTTGTCCGATGAGTCTGCAAGGCGCCATCCCGATAAATTGATCACTACTTAAAATTTTCGTTCAAACATTCTGCAGCAACCTTTACTGATTTCAATATGAAAAGATTCTGTGTACCCAAAAACCTGCTGTGTAAATGTTTCACCCTCCTCAAAACCTAACATATATGGTTCCAATAAAATAATTTATTTTTAGTTATTACAAGTATTATTATAACTATAAGGGAGTGAGTGCTCAGTTACAATGAACAGCCCCTAAGCGAACTCACCTTGGTCATCCTATTTCCAGAGACGACAATACGACTTCTATTGACAAGCACTACGAAGGTCATTATTCTCCAATTAGAGTTGAGAGAGGAAGTTCCTGCACACCAGCTTCAATAAAGTATGGTAATGCCCACAATATGATGCAGCACATCAATAACAGAGTACATACGTCTTCAGAACATTGCACAGTTAGTTAACATCAAAGGAACCGTCATATCAGTTCATGTGTGCTATTGCAGTATTAAATGTGCAATAAACGCACTAGCTTGATTCCCATATTGCCATTACCACCACTTGTAGATTTCAGTACTACTAAATTTAATTAACCGAAAGCATCCGGTAAATTCCAATTCCTGCAGAGGGCCGCGGTTGGCGCAGTGGCTAGATAAATCATTCGATGCGGTTCGATTCCCGGGCGGAGTAGAACACGATTTTCCAATGTGGGAATCATGCGAGTTGTCTCGTGGATAGCTTTTTTCCTCCGCCCTTCTTTCTGGCGCCGCTCCATACTCACTTCACTTCGCAAGGGCTTAAGGGCGCGTTCTATCGCAATTTCATCACCATTTTTTATATTTTTTATTTGTACCAGATATTTTTTTCCTTATTTTAGACACAACATGTGACTAAAGTTGGCTCTTATGAAACTTTTTTATCTCTCATAGTTTTCGCGTAATGGCTTATTAAAGTCATATTTTGAATGTTTCCGTTTTAAGGACTACACTAAAACCAACTGATATACCAAACTCAAAAAAATTACAGTGGATAAATACATTGCAGGCTACAATGTCATGCTCATAAAAATAAAGAATCAAAATTATTTGTATTTTTAAAAAAATTCTGGAACTAAAAAAAATTTTTTTTTTAATTTAATATATTTTTTAATACAAATAATTTTTATCCTTTATTTTTATGAGCATGACATTGTAGCCTGCAATGTCTTTATCCACTATGATTTTTTTTTTGTTTGGTATATTAGTTGGTTTTAGTGTAGACCTTAAAACGGAAACATGCAAAATATGACTTTAACAAGCCATTACGCGAAAACTATGAGAGATAAAAAATTTCATTAGAGCCAAATTTAGTCACATTTTGTGTCTAAAATAAGAAAAAAAATATCTGGTACAAATTAAAAATAAAAAAAATGGTGATGAAAATTGCGGTAGACCGCGCCCTCATGATCTTATGTTAGGTGCTAAACAGAATCTCTTAACTTACTCATCCCAGCAGCGATGCGTATTCTGCGCAGACAAAACAAGTAAGCCATGGAGTTAGCCCGTTGTTCTGCGAAGGGGATTTCCACGTGGTCTTAAGGAAACTTTGGGCTCAAAATTGGTGGGCATGTAGCAGCAGCAGCAGCGATGTGAGTACGGTTAAACTGACGTGCCTCGAAAAAAAAAAAAGACCACAGGCAAACGGCTACATACGCAACGTTACCCACAAGCGAAATACAGCAATGACCCTACTGGGATTCGAACACGAGTAGCCAGGCCAACACACCGCTACAAGTCCTTGTGGTTAGTAATTATTGTTATTTTTTTCGTTTGATAAATGCCAATTAAAATATTGTTCTGGTTTGTGGTCAAGCGAGAAGTCGTAAAAGTCTATTAATTGAGGTCTCCATGGTCGAGTGGCCAGCGCGCCGGTCTTGTCAGCTGCGTGATCCGGGTTCGATCCTACGGCAGCAGTTTTTTCTCTGCTCTGTGGAAACGTGTCGAACGTTGCCTACGGCATGGCGCGAGAAATAAGGGTTAGGAGAATAAGAGGGCTTTCCGTTGCTTTTGCCATTCCTTTTTTTTTTTTTTTTACTGGAGGCTGCAGGATTCTTTCTGGAGTTCCTACAATGCCGTACTGCGTCATGGTATTTTTGTTGGGCGGGTTTCCATGCGCAGTGCCTAGCTGGAGTATGCTGAATAAACGTCCTGCACTTCTACAACTTTTTTTTTCGGACTCTATAAATAATTGAAAATTTACCATAAATTGCTTCTAAAATACTACCCTGGTATTTATGTGTATTTACAAACAGTTTCTTAGTACTTCAAATAAACTAACGTACTTTTACAACCGATTTATGAGAAAATATGCAACAAAAAATTGAATAAACAAGCCGAGGAAGCCAGGAATGACTGCAGTCATCAAACATATACGTAATTTCGAAATAGGAATATAGTCAGTTTAAAATGGAATAAGAAACTAATTTAAACAGACAAGGACCACACAAGGTGCATGAAAATAGCTAGCGACAACAAATTTACAACGACAACGAGGCCAACACGGATGAAAACAGCGACAGAAAAGGTTGCAGGCAAGACAGCACAACAAATAACACAGACAATCAATAAAAACACTATATAATTCCGAAATAGGAACACAGTCAGTATATAATGAAAACCATTAAAACTGCAATGACGTAATGAATGGTATCCATGCTCGGAGTTGTATGCTGATACAACAGTTTTCATTCAGATCGGTACAAAACCGAGAAATAAAATATTAATCAACTTCATTCATCAGTTTCGCCATTACACTTTTAATGATCCTTTAATATATTGCACTATTCACTTTTCTTTAGGCCTATTTATCGTCATATTTACAAAGTACTGGAATAATAGTTTCAATTTCAAATTTGATGTTGTAAGGGCAGTTATTTTTCGTTTAAAAAAAAAAAAACAGATGCCGTTATAAACAGGATTATTTTTACAATTCACGCCCAAAGTGCTTATCTAACTTTCCGTCAGCTGAAACGTAAACTTACTTTCACTTAATTTTACGTTCCGGAACAGTTGAGCTGAAAGCTTGCTTTTAAAACGGAACGTCACGCATTTAAATCCTGTTTGTTATGACTTGCCCACGGGCCTAGCTGCATAGTATTTTAGTGACGTACCTTTGTACGCCGATGAAACTAAATCATATTAAATAACTTCAGTGCCGGTACTCTAATCGCAAATATTGGGCCATTACGGTTATCTGACAAATTTTATATGTGTTTATTGCACTAGGTTTATAAAAACTGCAGAATCATCAATAACAATTTCAACTGTCCAGAGTGTTTTAGGTTAATTTTTATTTCAATTGACACGAAAGTATGTCATACAAGCCCCTTAACGTTCACATGAACAAAGTTTATACAAGATAGTAACTCGAGTGTAAGCCATCCTGCTCGGGAACTTACGTAACTACTCTGTACAGTTTTCGTTTTACATGAAAATACATTTGTAAGATGTGTACGAGAACTTTACTGCAGTATACCGTAATTTCGCACCGTACATAAGAGAATGCACGTTTTCCTCAAGGATATGGAATATTCTCGTACATTTATGGACCGAATTATCACAGAATTTGTAGTAAAAGTTACCAGTTCTAATGGCTAGGTGTTGCTATAGTCTGTTCACTTTAAAATAAGCACAAAGATTTAAGTTTTGAGAGTGGTGAAACGCTTACAGTGGATTTTTGTTTCAAGGTATAGTCATCACGTTAAATATAGTAAATATTATTGCAGAACGTATGAAAGAAAAATTTAAGCAGTGCTCACTTTATCATGAAGTCTATAAAATACCTCGAGTCAAGTACAACCTTACAACGTATAATGATTGTATCGTATGCACAGTCACTATGAAGACCAGATCTGGTTTGCCTTGAAACAAAACTCCGCCCACTCTTGCGTAAGTTGAACTCCACATACACAACACACACACACACACACACATCACATCACACGATAACTTTCAGGGTTAAGACAATTCCTGACATCATACGGTTCACGGTAAGCTTTGCCTTTGACCCGCGAAAACGCGATGAGAAGGGGAAAAACATGACGTCACAGTGACGTCAGCACAATCCACTGAACTGTCAGTCATCGCTTTAAATATTCATTCTGCTTACCCGTGTGCCTCATGCACCTGAGTAGCTTCAGTAATTATCTCCAGAATTTCCACTGATTCACATGTCTTTCCTAAGAAAAATTCTTTGTATAATATATAACGCTCATTACTTTTCCGAAAGCATTGTTAAGTTATACCTGGTAATTCATGAAAAAATGGAGATAAATTATTTATGTACATGCTGAGTAGAATGCAAAAGTTTTATTACCATCCTTTCATTAACAGAACACTATTATATCTCCGTGAGCATTTCGTTTCACTTTTTTCTGTTAATTTATTCACACAGTATTAAATAAAACGTTTTCTACAAAATGAGGCGAATGTTTTGTCTTCCTTCTTTCGTCGGGCGTCAGCTTCGCGTGCCCTCCGGGTAAAAGGAAACGTAATCGCTGGCAACAGAACGCGAGAGTTTGGATGTTTCAAGAGACTAATTAACCACCCACCGCGCCGGTAGCTTTCAAATACTGCGGCTTAGCACGCACAAGAAAGAAGCCGACCATGATAGCTGTTCTGTTGGGACCAGGTGAATTAGCACAGAACTTTGCCCAATACGTAAATTATGTATTTATTCGGGAAACGGTCAAAAACATATAGGTTTAGGTACACCAAAATAAAGTACTGCCCTTGTTACCACACTTTTGTTTGAATAGGGGCGCCAGTTCAGTTTGGCTAACGTACGGATTGTGCCGGTTCTGTAAAAGAAATATGCTCTTTATTCATTCTAAAGAATAAATTGTTTGTAGGAACAATCCAGAGTGTTTCGATAACCATTAAGAATGTTGTCCCTATTTTGAGTACAGTATATCTACAACAATAATATTCCTTCAGTTGGCTCTTTAAAGTATAGGCACGTGCACATAAGCATACAATTATGTATACATCAAGTGATTAAGAGGCCCATATTCCCTGTTTATAACATATTTGTGGTAAGTTAAAACAAGGCTTTTCCCCACTCGAAACTAATATACGTGTTCTTAACGCACTAGTTTGCGAGAAAAAAAAACATTCCATAGGAATATCGTTGGGAACATTAAAAACGTTAATTTTTGTAATGAATAAGTTTGTTTTAACTTACGTAAATTATTATAAACATTGTAGTTTTATATTATGAATGTTAATACTTAGAGGTACGTCAATTTCTCGGATTCATCTGGCAGCAGCCTAGACTTATCAGTCCTATACACCCACTGGCCACAATCGATTATCTATTGGCTTATAACCGTACAAGCAGGTAGCAAGATAGCACTTCGCATTATTTCCTTATTTACTACTGGCTTTCAGTAGTCAAACGCGTATCGTAACAGCAGCCAGCAAGTTACAGTCATGACAATGAAGTATACATAATTGGCGTTCAACCTGACCTGGAAAGTATCTGCGAAATTTACGTACCTCTAATAATACTTGATTATACACTTTATATATTATTTGGATTATTATTAATACTAACTTGTTTGTAGCAACATCATATAATTTGTGATACATAGAGACTGGAAATTTCGCTAGTTCACTGACCTGTAGGCTAGCCTGCAAGAATATCTGTGAACTGAAGCAGACATCACATGCTCATTAGCTGATGGATGTTAATGTGATATAGGTATATATTAGTTACAATATTATTGTTGGCTCAGAGACATCCAGGAGATGTCAAAAGAGTCACGAGACCAACTGCGAAAGTGTTACAAGCCTACAGTTCTTGGAATTTTAGCTTTTGTCCAAATCAAAACGTGAATTTTTCAGGTCTCTGGTGATACAAGGAAGCGTGGGTGACCTAAAAAGATTCGAGTACGCGGAACTATAGAAACCTCTCCATATATTTTTGGGGGTTTAACTCCTCGTACACAGCGACGATATTAGAGACGGTAAGACACAACTTTATAAAAGGATAGGAATGAGGAAAGGTGTTGGCCATGGTTTATGTTAACAACCCATCCTGGAGCGATTCCACGAAACCATAAAAAAACCGGATATCAGCATGGTCGAAGACGGGGATCGAACCCGGGTCCTCCCTCGCTTTAAGTGGTTCCTCATACACGGAGCTGTTTTGTGCACTGAAGGCACACAAGTGAAGGAGCGATAAGAGTTACTCTGACACGCGCGCCTAATGCCACATCACACTTATGAGCAAGGAGATAAACTAGCACAATATTTCCGACGTACCGCTGGAACTGTGGATCTAAACGATGACTATAATGTAATTGTTAGAAAGTCTGTACCTAAAGTTCACTGTGTATCCATTAAATATTTAGTGTCTTATCAATCCAAGAAGCAATAGCTATGCCAACAAACTTTTTTTTAGCAATGTTGGAGGGTTCGAAAATTGTACACCCGTTTTGAAAGTACTTTATATTCCTTCAATGTAACATGTTTATTTTTCGCAGATAGATTCATTGTGAACACGTATAATGTAAATAAACTTATATTTCTAAACCACTGCAGATCAACTCTTCAGCCACATGGGTGTACTCCCTAACTCTTGTTGGCCTTGTGTAAAGTATGGCGTAAAGTAGATAAGTAAATCAAACTTTTATATTTCTGTTTTACAAATGAGGTGGAATGTTACAGATTATGCAGCCAGAAAAACAGGATTTTTTTTTTTAGTTTGAAGGTGTCCTCTTGTATCATTCCGTCCTATGTTTTTACGAACATAAGCATAGTTAGAATTTTGTTTTTTTTTAACCCCAAAGTGCCACTGTGAAGATGTGTTTTATTTAGGCCTTTACCATAGTGCGGTAATACATAACCCTGTTAATTAACAAGTTATAAAAAAAAATGCTGCATTTTATAAAAATTGCTAAACCAAATTTTTTTAGTCATTCCATACACTGTATGAAACGGTTTTTATTTTATTTTTTTAATTTTAATGGCTTTGTTTGGGTTGAAGTTAAGGCTTTCGCCTTCTCTTACACTTAACCACGTTTTATGCAATTAATATCATACATGTGTGACAAACAAAAATAAAACTATAACTACAAGAAACACTTATAACAAAATTAATATAGCAAAAATGATTCATTAATTTAGCCAGATGCACTAAAATTTTTAACTGTTTTTACATATAAATGAATACCGCAAGTATAAAAAACTAAGTTAAATATTTGTAGTGAAACTATAAATACGCCATTAGGTGTTTATTACAATTTTGTGTGTGCTATCTAAATATTCATGTATAACAACATAGCTATAGTCTTATCTTGCGGGAGTTAATGTGAATCTGTATAACAGCATTACAGTATACATAATAAATTGTTGATAAGAGAGAAAAATTATGTCATGTGATATACATTTGTATATTCATATACAAACTGGTTAAGAAACTGCATATCTAATCAGCTTTAAATTTTGAACTAATTTTAAATTCTAAACACATAAAATATACATAAAGAATACTAGTACAAATACATAGTAGCACCACACCTCTACTCCACGAGATATTTAGTTTGTAACAAATATGATTTTAAATAGCGTTTGAAACTGCTTAGGTTTGAGCATGTCTTTAATTCACTGGGAAAATCATTCCAAAACCGAGCATCAGTAACTGTTAGAGATTGGGAGAAAAATTTAGTTTTATGTTTAGGTACGATGAGTAGCAATGTTTCGCCGGAACGTGTGTGGTGATTATGATTTACACTGAGTGACTGGAATCTGTCAAGAAGATATTTAGGACTTCTGGTTGTAAGAGTCTTCTTAAGTACGAACTGCGAGTGCAACCTGCGCCTCTCTTCCAGTTCGAGCCACTTGAGATTTTTGTAGTAGTGGCTGATATGGTCTCGAGGTTTCAAGTTAAATATATAACGTACACCATGGCACTTTAGTGATAATATACAAGCATTTTGGAACGTGTTTAGGAGCTTCGCACTAAAAATAATGTACGAGACACCCCCCCTCCCACGCAATACAGTTTATGCATACGGTAAAATCGATAGGGTACTAAACGGCCGCGCCAATGTTGCTTTTTTCACTCCATCGTTTCTGTTACTCTAATGCGCAAAACAGGCGGTGCTCGAAAGACGGGATTGAACGAATATCGATCTCAGATCACTACTGCTTATGTAGAAGCAAGGTAAGTATGAGACAAATTGAAAGCTAAAAATAGACTTAAATACAGCTGCGTGCACTGCCTATCTATATTATCCCAATTGCCTAACTAATTTGCGAGGACGGATATACGTTTTTTATTCACTTCTACAAGGTCTTCGCCTCATCCGCGAAGCATAAACCCAACATTAATAATCTGCAATTGCACTTTTTGTGTCCCTTACACTTTACAAATAAAACAGAACTGCAACGTTATGTGTTTGAGCATCACACGCAATATGCAGGCTGTCGCAGTTTTGCATGCCAATACTCATCATTCAGGAGGAAATATCATTAAACGAACATAGGTCCGGGGACGCACTGCAGCACACAGTATATGACATACGGCGCATAGTTTACGGACTATCATGTTACAATGGAATGTTGGCCAATGCGACCCGTTAAATTAAATTACTACTCGTCCGGTATGGCGCTGTTAATATTGGTTGCGATGACAGCCATTTCAGTAAAAAAAAAAAAAAAGCACACCTTACAAACATGTATACATATAAAATCAAGATATTAAATGATCTTTAAAAATTTTACTGGCATTTCTTTACTTATACCAGAAAATTATCATGACGGAGCAGCTTAAATGTTTTCTCGCAGTGTTGTTTATGAAGCGGCCAAAATTAAAAATTTTTTTGCGAACAGTAAGGACTCGTTAAAGTTATATTTTTAAGATATTAAAAATTAAACTTCAGGAAACAATTTTAGACTGTTACAAAGTAAACACATTCATATTTCATACACAATTTAAATGGCTTTCATTTAACAAACTTCTGAACTGAGCACCCGTAAGCATCTGAAAAACCCTGATAGCATTAAACGAATAGGTACCTTGCGATGAAGTGACGGAATGTAAGGGGCGGGAAAAACGGGAGTGCCCAGAGAAAATTATTCAGTTAACGGCAACGTCCGCCAAGTTTTGCACGTGCTAAAAATTAGGATAACGCACACCAGGAAAAGAACCCGGATCATGGTAGGAGGCCAGTGCCAAACGTTACAGTTATTTGGTGCCGGTAAAACTTATAAAGTAACTTACTCTTAAATAATAACAAACGTGTGCAAAAACAACTAACTTCTACTAAGCAAACTTATTCGTTCTTGTATAGCGTTCCAATTTATTTTATTTCTTTATTTTATTTTTTTATTTTATTTTTTTTTTTTTTTTTTTTTTTAGAAAACCGTAAAATATATAGCCTACTAATGTTATTGGACTTGTATAGTAACAATGCTCAACATTTTCTCTCTTTACGAGCGGTAAGTGTCTCGTACTGTGTTTGGGTTAAAAAAAATTCCTATTTCTAATTAAGAAGTTATTTTACAATGAAGGTATACTGTTGTACCCATGTTTGTCCATTTTAAGGGGTCCGAAAATGATGTTTCTAATACACATGCTGAATTTTAAAACTAAAGCAACAGCAACATAGTTTGAAGTGTGTGTGTGTGATTTTAGTAGATATACAAATATATTGTAAGTTAAATAGTTTCGTCAAGGAAAGAATGGTCGTAACTCGCTGCAATGTCGTTGAAGAAGAGTTAGGAAGGCCCTTTAAAGTTAGCTTATTTTTTCGCGCCGAAAATGGCAAAATTTGATGTTTTGCGGTCCTTTAAAATTATGAAAATCTTGGTGCAGAATCTTTAGCCGTGTACACTAAACCTTTATCTTTAATATTTCTTCATAAAATTACAGGAGGACCGTTGAATGTCATACCGGCGAGCTATTGACGATACAACTGCGAGTGATGTGCGTATCGGCTAGGTTGAGGAGTGTTATGCGGGTTACGTCGTCCGTACCGCGTCTGCAATAGTACGACGCGAAACAACTAGCCAGCCAATCGGCGTCAGCTTCTATGACGTCAGCGCAACAACATTTCTGAATAGAAAGTATTTCTATTTTACTTGCGTCGTGGGCGCGACAAAGCTGAAAAACGGTATTTGATGTTGTGCCCAAATGTTGGCGAAAGTGGCGAGTTTGCAGTTCATTGCATTAATTTATTTTATGAGCGATATGTGTTTGTTGTAATAGGCCTAAGCAGATCATAACTTTATAAAGCAAACTTGTAAGTGGGACTTTATTTTTATATTTGGGAACACTTGAGAGTATTGAAAATATATTACAGATAAATGAAAATAAATATAATTTATCACTATTGTTAGTGCACAAGAGGTTAGTGTGCATTGGCAATAAACTATGTGTACTCAATTATTTTTGTATTTGTAGCGTGGCAGACGAAATAATGTTCGCAATACCAAGAATTTTTAGAGTCGCATCGCAGCCATCGCGTCGCATCAGTCGCGCTATTGTGATTCGAACGCCAAAACACGTTAACCCACGCGCTTGTCACGCCGGGTGATTCTCCAAGCAGAACGCAAGCAGCAACATTACACAACAATGAGCAGGATAGGACGAACACCTGCAGTTAGGTCCGTCTAGGATTGTTGGAAGCCGTTGCTTCCGCTGAACTGCTGGTTGGACGGAAGCTGCGCAATAACCTGCCAGATACCTCCTGTGAGGCCACCGTTCAGTGCTGCTTGCAACACCTCCGCATACGTGCCTTTCCCAAGCTCACATTCCCTCCCGAAGAGAGGTCGCTGGATGTCGAGGTTTTGTTATCGATAGAGACGGGAAAAATTCGCTGGTTCACTGACCTTTAGGCTAGCCTCCAAGAACACATGTGTATTCAAGCAGACATTATCTGCTCACTGGCTGCTCGATGACGCAGTGATATGGGCCTGCATTTAGTTGCTTATGTACTATTGGCTAAGCCACTTCCAGGAAGTGTCAAATAAGTCACGGGCCAATCGCGAAAGTGCCTCGAACTTATAGTTGCTGGAATTATAGCTTGGGCCCAAAAGAAAACGCGAATTTTTCAGGTCTCTAGTTATCGATACTTTCCATCAGTTTGCGGTAAATACGCACTTCTCAGCAAAGGCCGAGGTGTGTTTCTGTCTATTTGTTAACTTTCGCCTTGAAGTGCCTCGTCAAACGGACAAACTGAAAGCCGTAATCAAATCATCTTGGTTCAACACTTACGATCACACAACGTCAGAATGACGAAGGACCTGAAAAATTCGCGTTTTTATTTGAACTCAAGCTGGTTTTCAAACACCTGTAAGTTTACGTCACTTTCACAATAGGCTCATCGATAGAGGTACGTTAATTTCGCGGATTCATCTGGCAGTATCATAGATTGCTCAGTCCTGTACACGCTCTGGATACAGTCGATTATTCATTGGCTTACAACATTACAAGTGATAGCTTTATGAATCATTTCCTTATTTACTACTGGCTTGCAGTAGTCAAATGCGCTTCGTGACAGCAGCCAGCTAATCACACACGTGATTATGAAGTATATATTTTTGGCGTTCAACCCGACCTGGAATGTATTTGCGAAATTGACGTACCTCTACTTATCGACTTACAGGATAGCTAGAGATGATTTATCGCGGCAAAACTTAACTGTTTTCTGGATTTTAACGTATATCTAGCCTACCTTGAAATTATTGGCTTTCGCTTGTACGTGGAGCTGTTACCCATTTTGACTGAACCAATATGAATGCCACTCTTGTAATATTTGATGCTGTTGTTGGTCTGTAGACAGCTACGTTGTGTCAGAAGTATATCACCGAATCATATATGTTGCAAGAAACCAAAGTGTGTTTCAAAGGTATGTTGGCACAAACATTTTTCGTGATATACCATCATCTCTAATAATAGCTTCTGGAGCAAGTTCCTAAAACTGTTAACAACTGGGTTTTGACGTGTTATGCGAAATATGTTGAAAGTTACTTTTTTTCATTGCACCAGCCGTAATATCTACAAGTTGTACTATGTTTGGTATAAATATAAAGTAAGGATTTTTTTTTACTGATGTGCTGCCGAAAATCTTAAATAAATTTGAGCCAAAACTTACAGTACAGATGTTCGTTGTATATTATACAACTACAACGCATTGAGTACAACTCTGTCCATATATTCTGAACTTAAATTAGCATCATAACTGTAATCACCAACAGTACAATTAAACTGTTTCTTATTCCCGGCGTTTTCTAGCTAAACATTTGCAATATACGTGGAGATGTAACAATTCTACTTCTTTCTGTATCATGCATAAAAAATTAGTTAAATTTCTATAAATAGAATGTATGGCCAAATGTATATGGCGTATTTTAAATTCGAGTAAAGAGGAATTTATTGTAATGCCATAAAGAACAGTTCCCTCAAAAATTAATGACTTCATATAATATATCGGTTATATTTAAATGTTTTAACAACTATTTACACCAATTTCCGGTTAATTCCACTGCTTTAGTATGCAATTTCTTCTGTATATACAGTGTTCTTCGCACACCATGAAATAAAGTGAGTCGCTGGTCACGGTGTACGAGACACATTTTGAGTTAAATTCTAATTTGTACATTTACATACTTTGAGAATTCGAAGAAAAGTGACCAGACGGCCGTTGAAAAATGAATTTAAAAATATCTGAATCGAGGTTGCGGAGAGACTTCGACACATATAAGTACTGCCTTTATTTCAAACCTGGCTCTCATATCCCCACCGTAGATATTTACTACCAGAAGTGTTTATTTTGGATTCTTTTTTAAGAAATAATATTTTTGTGACAAACTGATTCAGTTAATACGCAGATGGAAAGACTAGTGTTACCATTATGTTAATTATTTATATTTGTTTATTTAAATTTCGATTAGATGTTTTTGCCTAGTAGATATTTTATCGACGGGCGTTTATTTGTAGCACTATGCGGTAGTTTAACTTTCAAATAAAATATTAAAACCTGTTTTTAAAAAAATAAGGACTTGGAACCGCAAAATCTACAAAAATGGAAAAACTGTCTTTTCTATAATTTTAAGATAATAATATCTAGACTTCTATAGTAAGCGAATTCCAAAAATACTTGCGGTTTTTATTTGAAAATAATTTTACATCCGTAAAACTCTTGTGCAGAGATTTTCTGGTAGTAAAACTATTTTCAAATAAAACGCGAATATTAAAATTCGGTTACTTTCGAGGCCTAGATATTATCATATTAAAAATTATAAAATTGACTACAGTTTTCCATTTTTGTAGATTTTGTAGTTCCAAGCCCTTATTTTTCTAAAAACCGTTTTCAATTTCCTACTCGAAATTAAATCATACTACCGCATAGTGCTATATAAATAAACGTCCGCTGATAAAATATCTACTCGACAAAACAGTCGCATCGAATTTTGGTAAGTAGTTCAGATTTTATTGACGATTGAGTATTTCAATCGTCCGCTCGACATCGTTCCTTTCCATACCTCTTGATTGCGGAGCTGGTATACTATTCGGGCTATGTGTTGTGTACATATAGGCCAAGCGAGCGAGAGAATTGTTCAGAACACTGACTACTTCTTACATATACAGAAAGGAAGAACTCTCACGTTCCGTGACACATTGGAAGAATCCATTGTCCTATGTATAATCGAGCCTCGTCTATTCATTCTTTGTCTGTTGTTCCAGTGGTTAGCAACTAGTGGACAAATGGTCAGGGCTAGAGCATACACAGTACAGTGGAGTCTAACATGTAGGTCATTGAACTCACTAGATACTTCCTTCCCTACTTACGAGTGAAGTTTTGCGAGACGGCCGACATATATATGTAGAGCCCGGTAATTTTCGCGAAAAGAATTTTGCAGCACTTTGTTTTAGTGCCTTACGTGCGCACCTGCATCTTTGCTATTTGGTCAGTGATTGGATGCCGTAAAACCCAGCGTGTGGAGGTTAAACCCGCAAATCACAGACGTGTTGTGTCACAGTTATCCGTGTACTGATTGGCTCAGTCTAATGAATAACGACTCTGCACAAAAACACTCTGTCAATAGCCATGAAGTTGAACTGCAGGTGTGCTCGTAAGACTACTGAAACAAAGTGGGGCAAAAATCTTTTCGCGAAAACTACCGGGCCCTATATATATATGGAGCCTTTCGGGCCAATTTAACTTGATTTAACATATATCACCTAAGGGTAATATTGCAAATAACTAAATTAATTTAGTTTTGTGGTTTCTGGTTGAACACAAAAATGCATGCATTTTTCGATATGTTCTTCTCCCTCAAGCCTTAGACGGGTTGGTCGAACAATAATTTCAGAAGTTTTTCCCTAGCAATCTGTAACTGTCGAAATGACAGTAATATATTATGGATTCAATACATAATGTTTCATTAGTGGCAATAAAAGAGGTTTGTCAAGCTTCGAAATGATATTCAACGTCTGTTTTAAAGCCTATGGTAACAAACACAAAAATAATAGAAAAATCCAACATACTAACTCTTACATTATCCCAATTACAATTACTGGCTATTCAATACACGGCGTGCCGTGGTGTAAATCACTTATTGTCAGTACGAGGTATACGTCACTAACGTATGTTTTATTCTAAGAAGACTGAAATGAAAGTATGTATGTCTGTAACGTATGCATAAAAATCTAAATATAATGGGAACAGGAGGAGGAAAAAACAAAGTACAAAAATTGTGTTTTTTTTTTTTTTTTTTTTTCATATTTCTAAAACGGCCATTTAAGACCCTTAACATAATTGTGCAAAATTTTAGAATTTTGGAAAAACAAAAATTGTTTTAAAAATTTTTTTCAGAAAATTTAGGACAATGTTAACTGCAATTTATCACAATTGTAATATTATTGTCAGTATTATTGTTACTTACATGCAATTTGACGTTATCAAAAGATTTTATTAATAACGTTTATTATTTATTTTTTGGAAACATTTAGTTCTTGACAATACATTGAAAATAGAAATACATTTCTTTACGAATTACTTAAGATAACTTGGAGTAGGCTTAAATTTCTCACGGTTCAAAGAGGCATTAAATTTAAATCACTGGCAAAAACATTTACACACAAACTGTAAGCAGCGACATGTTCGCGCAGCGAAGAGAAAGTAAAAAGAAACGCACGAGAAACTGAAAACAGGCGCAGGAGCCTTGAGAAACAAGTGAACGTGAAACTTGTTCGCGGTAGCCAATAAGTCAGATGTAGATAACCATAACCGAACTGCAACAAGGTGCTAATAGTACAGCATCATGCACGCCTTTACGCAGCGTGTTCTCTCACCATTAGAAACAATGCATTAAACGACGTTTAGCTTATCGTTTCTTTGAAATTCGCGCAAATAAAGAAATATTGTTATAGATAAGAAACGTAGATTTGTTAAAACATGGGCAACAGTCAGGTTAGATTTCCAACATAATTTGGATTTGTCCTACAATTTTCAAAACTATAATAAACAAACATAATGTTTTGTAGTCAATCATATACTCTGATACTAACGTTGTATTTTCTATAGATATAATAGACTATTGAGTAGAAGGAATGAAGTGCAGCATTGACATTAACTGCTTACGTATGACTTTATTGAATTCATCATTGGCGTAAAATGCAAGATTTTATGTGGCAGACTTGCAAGCATGTATGTTTACAATTATAGAAAGTTTTATACCAGCCCATGCACATTGCCACGGTAAACTATGGACTCCATTTGTATTTATACTTCTCACTATTATGTTATGTGTATTTACTCTATTATTATTTACATGACAGAGTGCATTGTCGAATTGTCCCTTTAGTAGAAGTCTGGTCGATTACACTAAGCCACCAGATGCGCTACTGTCGCACGTCGAACTTTTCTCCCAAGTTTTAAGATCGAAATAACAAAAACTGGTGTTTTACTATATTTAGTTATACACTGTTCATTGGGACTGAGGTTAACGTGGAACATAATTCAAGCAGCACATACGAATCTTCCCAACTATGAACTAGAGGGTAAGTTAACAACAGAGTCCAATAATATACGTTTTATAGGAAGAAACATTATTTCAAGTTTTAAAAATTATGAATACTAAGACCAAAATATTAATGAAATAGTTTAAGAAATAAAAATCTTTTATATATTTCAGAGACTCTTAAGAAATACTAGCATCTACAACGTCAAGAATAAAAGTCTAACAACAATCACTATGTGAAACTTCAGGAGCAACCATTTATGTTCACAGACCGAAGTTTCAGCCGTGGCATAGGGGAAACTAAAGACAAGCAGCAATGAAAGTATCATGACGGGGCGCTAGTGTTCCCCAGGCACGCCCACGTGCTACTAAGACATTCAGGATAGTGGGTTTGATCACGGGTGTTCGTCAACAACTTGCCACTCGAGACGCTCGGAGTTTCCTCTCGCTAACAGCTACCTCATCACCTCTCTGCAACCCTGTTGAGTGCACTAATACTCCCGCCAATGCCGACCAACGAGCACCAACCACCAACTTGCGCTACAGTTCAAACTTGTCTCTCCGAAGCCTGAGGAACAGGCATTAATTCGATGGGATTCGAAAGTAGTTTTCGACACGTCTCACGAGAACATTACGTGAGTTACATTTTAATAGCATACTTTATTGTCGAGGGTTTGCCTACAGAGACTGAGCTGTTCGCTTAGAGAATCAAAAACAGAAAGAGAAGTGACCATAGTCCGTACCGGGCCTTCGTAACTGGAATAGTAAACACGAATCCTAAACCAAAGATGGCCGAAGTTTTCCACCTCTGTCGGACAACTTATCAACGAAAAAATAAACGTTGCAATGAATAACAACGAGATGAAACTATGCATATTTAATAACGCATGTCATTCAATAATTTTTTAATTTATTTAGTATGTCAAAAAGTTAAACGTAGTACCGAAAATTGTCATGAACATGTCCGTTCTGAAACAGTTCTCTTCAGTCATGTTCAATTTGTGAGTTCTGAGTCTGACGTTACTAGGGAGAGGTAAGAAGAAGAATTGTAGTGTACTTCGGACATCATCGGCGAAAATAAGGTTCTCGTTGTTTAGCATGGAAGTTAAGACTCTCTTATTCTATGCTATTTGGTATGTACTAAGGGATGATTACGGGAAAAAGCCGAAAAACAGAAATGAGGATGTGTGGGTTGGGAATTTTAACTGAGCACTCCCTAGCTGACGTGCATGTTTGGCACTTGTTTTCAGACGAAAAAAATCACACGCAAGATTAGTCCGGAAATCAGCTTGTAAGACATTCGCCGCCGCGCAAACATTATTGTGAAGTTTTTCTAAAACAACATTACCAAACTGTTTAACCCTTAAAATATATTCCGCAATATCTGTGAAACTGTCTTACAGGGTTGTGGTTTATAAATTAGACCTATGAAACTTAGTTTGGGTTTTTGCGTCGCAATGTAGACAACCTACAATGTTCTTCCTGCCCATCACAGAAAAATTACTTGGATCATCTGATAATCAGATGTGTTCACGTAGTAGCAATCACCTTATTGATAGTAATGTTGCGTGCCATGTTCCTGGGGGCCAGTGGTCGGCGGCTGTTTCGTAACACCTTGAGAGCTGGCCGATGACTCAAAGCCCGGGTGGCTCATAGTGGGAAACCCGCCTAACCTACGTCATAGATACCTGTCCCAACTGCATCTTAACCCTTCGAGGGTGGCCGACGTGACTGCCAGCACATCCGAAACATGATGAAATATCTATTTTTAGACCCCTGTAATGCGGGGAATAACCGACTGTCTGGGCTAGTATAAAAGCACAGAATCGGCACATTTGAAGGGAGTTCGCTATTGGAAGTGCTAGAGGAAGGTGCTACGCCTGTGGAGAGAGACTGGTGAA
>PNEQ01009697.1:0-12786 GCA_003012365.1 Medauroidea extradentata
AAGTTTTGTATGAAGTAAAAATATGCAAATTTTGACTTTGAAGTGACATTACGGGAAAACTAGATGAGCTAATTTTTTTCCGTTAGATGTTAATGTTCTCTGAAGTAATGTCTACAAAACTAACACTATTTTATACAAATATAAAATTATGAATTTTTCCCCACTTGAACGCCCTTAAGGTTGTTCAAGTGGGGAAAAATCATAATTTTATATTTGTATGAACTAGTGTTAGTTTTATAGACATTACTTAAGAGTATATTTACCTCCAATGAAAAAAAAATTAGCTCAGCCAGTTTTCTCGTAATGGCACTTCAAAGTCAAAATTTGCATATTTTTACTTCATACAAAACTTGAAAATCAGTAAATATAATGAAATGGAAAAAATCACATCAAAACTAAATCGCACGGACTACTGCCTGAAGCATATCAAATCCCAATATAAAATATTTTTGAGTTTAAAATAAATTTCTAAAAGTAACCAAAAAATGTTAAAATTTTGAAATTTTTTATTAAACATAAAATTTTTTTGTAATGTGTTTTATGTACTGCAAACCATAGACTATTGCACGTAGTTTTGATATGATTTTTTCCATTCCATTATGTTAACTGGTTTTCAAGTTTTGTATGAAATAAAAAAACGCAAAATTTGACTTTGAACTACCATTACGGGAAAACTAGCTGAGCTAATTTTTTTTCGTTAGAAGTATATGTTCTCTCAAGTAATGTGCATAAAACTAACACTGTTTCATACAGATATAAAATTGTAATTTTTCCCCACTTGAACAACCTTAAACAAATGTTGCAGTCACAAAAGTTGGTTCGCTACTTACTGCACGGTCAGAACAGCTACAAATATTCCTGTCCTCTTGCCAAAAAAAAAAAAAAAATTATTTGAACGGAAGCATTTTTTTCGCACTAAACTGTGGTTTACAACATACTTACCTCAGAAAGAAAACATACTTTAAACGTCAATATATATACGCATACATATTACGTAATAAAATGATAAGAGGTATCTAAATGTTTCATACCACAGGTGGTTCAGGATTAACTGAGTACCTTTGAAACACTAGTTACTTTTTTCGTATGAAGTACAGTCTATCTCATGTAAGAATTCCATTTTTTACAGACACCAGAACTATCTTGTGTACACATTTATACAGTAAAATACTTCTAATTTTGATAAATTGCATGGTTTGGGATCCCGCTGAGTATGTTTGTGCACAAATCACTTGTGACTGATGAAACACTTCTATTTTGTGTAAGCAGGTGAGAAATAAATGTCAACACAACTGTCAATAAGTGTAATCCGTACACGCAACGGACTATAATGTATAGTTTCCCGCAACTTTTTAATGTAAACAGAGCACTTGGCGTAACAATCAGTATGTATAGTCTGTAACGAACTCAAAATTTAGCGCATGAGATCACAATAACACCGTGTTTTTTAAATTGTTATTTTAGAGAAGGTAGTCGACGAAAGTGCTCACTTAATCGTGAACTGGCTATACATTGCCTTGCGTCTAGAGGGTGAGGCGCGCTGTGTGTGCCTGGGCCTCCCTTATTGCTTCCACTTGTGTTGCTTTCAGACGAGTCAAATACTTATATTAGGCGGCTATCTTAAGGGCTTGGGCCCGAGTTTCTCGGCTTTCGAGAGAATTATTTTTAAAATCCATACGAGAGTCAATATCGTAAACTTGCTTTGTAACTTTGTTGCAAATTGGTTTTATTATGCAATGTAATTTTTGAGACAAACTGTATGATGAGTATAGCTAATTTATCAATTAAAAGGAAATTTCGTTAACTAAATAATTAGCAACTCTTTTGCAGTCTTCTGACTCGGCAAAATTAGAGTATACTGTTTAAATCAGCCGTAACAAAGTTACGAAGCGATTTTACGATATCGGCTCCCATTTACGTTAGAAAAAATAATTGTCGTTAAATACGAAGGAACTCGGGTCCATGCCCCTGAACGGGTTTGTGCGTTACAGTCTGAGAAGTGACGGAGCTATAAGGGTGACTTTAAAGCCCGTATCAGATAACCGCATCGCCTCGACGAGCCACGCAGGATTCACGCCGATACATTTATACTATGGGACTTCAAGGCTGTTGCCATATTTTATTGGCGGAAAGTCTGTAGTAAATTTCAGTTCACGTTAAAATCAGAGCTACATATACATACGATTAGTACATTTTGAAGTATGGCAGTCCGACAAAATCGTTATAGCAATGTTGGTGAGTTTCGAAATTTTTTTTAATTGAGCATGGTATTTGCACTATGACATTCCGTCACTTTCCGAGGAATTTTTTTTCATTTAGTTAATTGATAAAATGGATAAATGTGTAATAGTTTCGTAAATAATGTTTCCTAGCATATCACAACGCAACGGGGACAGGCGAAGCGCATAAGGCGTACTTAACCGAAAATATTTATTGTTCAAAAAATTGTTATGTTTGTACGAGATACGGTTTGTTTTGTAGACATACAGTGTACATATTTCTTACTGTAATGCCATATTTTTAGCTTTCACGTTTTTATAATGACATGACAAAGTCTAAATTCACATTAAACGTATTATGATTTAAATGAAAACCTACTGACTTACCGAAAGAAAAATTTTACACTGAATACTGACGTTGTAGGCTACAAGGATTCCTATATGAAACCGAAAAAGTAAATATTTTGAATATAAAATAAATGTTGATGTTTGAATTTCATATTTAAAAATTCGACTAAGTTTTAAAAATACCCAAATAATTTAAATGTATACTCAGTAGTTCACATTTATATTTCCATGCAGTTAACTTTTATGCACGAAATCTTAATTATTGACCAAATACTAACGAGAAAAAAATGAACTATTTTGTGACAGTAATTCATCAAAACTCTTACATTTGTATTGAGATAACACACTGATATTTAAAATGTTATGTCAAGTAGCCTTTTAAGGCGCTCACTTGTCTGGCGCTTCAAAGTGCAGCAGTGTTATTAAAAATTTATTTTAACGAAGCTATTAAAAGTTATAAACTGCTATTTCAAACTGTTGTGTAATAACTAGACACGAACGAAACTACGATAGAGTCGAACCCTCATAGGGTTTTGATGTGATGTTCGTCCAATAAAAATAGTCACTTCTGTTACAGTCACGTTCCAACGAGTCACAGCGACGGGCCTACATGTCAGTTTAGTTCCTGGTACATAAAGGCGATATGACACTATGTAAATATGTTAGAGTCGTCCTTATAACTCCATTGTTCCTGGCCCTGAGACGCGTAAAAAATATATATTCCTTGAAACACTAGTTACTTTTTTCGTATGAAGTACAGTCTATCTCATGTAAGAATTCCATTTTTTACAGACACCAGTACTATCTTGTGTACACATTTATACAGTAAAATACTTCTAATTTTGATAAATTGCACGGTTTGGGATCCCGCTGAGTATGTTTGTGCACAAATCACTTGTGACTGATGAAACACTTCTATTTTGTGTAAGCAGGTGAGAAATAAATGTCAACACAACTGTCAATAAGTGTAATCCGTATACGCAACGGACTATAATGTATAGTTTCCCGCAACTTTTTAATGTAAACAGAGCACTTGGCGTAACAATCAGTATGTATAGTCTGTAACGAACTCAAAATTTAGCGCATGAGGTCACAATAGACACCGTGTTTTTTAAATTGTTATTCTAGAGAAGGTAGTCGACGAAAGTGCTCACTTAATCGTGAACTGGCTATACATTGCCTTGCGTCTAGAGGGTGAGGCGCGCTGTGTGTGCCTGGGCCTCCCTTATTGCTTCCACTTGTGTTGCTTTCAGACGAGTCAAATACTTATATTAGGCGGCTATCTTAAGGGCTTGGGCTCGAGTTTCTCGGCTTTCGAGAGAATTATTTTTAAAATCCATACGAGGGTTAATATCGTAAACTTGCTTCGTAACTTTGTTGCAAATTGGTTTTACTATGCAATGTACTTTTTAAGACAAACTGTATGATGAGTATAGCTAATTTATCAATTAGAGTATACTGTTTAAATCAGCCGTAACAAAGTTACGAAGCGATTTTACGATATCGGCTCCCATTTACGTTAAAAAAAATAATTGTTAAATGCGAAGGAACTCGGGTCCATGCCCCTGAACGGGTTTGTGCGTTACAGTCTGAGAAGTGACGGAGCTATAAGGGTGACTTTAAAGCCCGTATCAGATAACCGCATCGCCTCGACGAGCCACGCAGGATTCACGCCGATACATTTATACTATGGGACTTACGGCTGTTGCCATATTTTATTGGCGGAAAGTCTGAAGTAAATTTCAGTTAACGTTAAAATCTGAGTTACATATACATACGATTAGTACGTTTTGAAGTATGCAGTCCGACAAAATCGTTATAGCAATGTTGGTGAGTTTCGAAATTTTTTTTAATTGAGCATGGTATTTGCACTATGACATTCCGTCACTTTCCGAGGAATTTTTTCATTTCGTTAGTTGATAACATGTGTAATAGTTTTGTAAATAATGTTTCGTAGCATATCACAACGCAACGGGGACAGGCGAAGCGCATAAGGTGTACTTAACCGAAAATATTTATTGTTCAAAAAATTGTTATGTTTGTACGAGATACGGTTTGTTTTGTAGACATACAGTGTAACTATTTTTTTTACTGTAATGACATATTTTTAGCTTTCATGTTTTATAACGACATATCAAAATCTAAATTCACATTAAACGTATTATGATTTAAATGAAAACCTACTGACTTACCGGAACAAAAATTTCACACTGAATAATGACGTTGTAGGTTACAAGGACTCCTATATAAAATCGAATATATATATTTGAATTTAAAAAGAAATGTTGATGTTTGAAATTCTCATTTAAAAAATTTGATTTAGTTTTAAAAATACTCATATAATTGAAATTTAGGCTCAGTAGTTCACATTTATATTTCCATACAGTTTGCTTTTATGATGGAAATCTTAATTATTGACCAAATACTAACAAGAAAAAAATGAGATACTATGTGACAGTAATTCAACAAAACTCTTGTATTAGTGTTGAGATAACACACTGAAATTTAAAATTTTATATCAAGTAACACTTTAAGACGCTCGCCTGTCTGGCACTTTAAAAATGCAGCAGTGTTATTAAAAGTTTATTTTAACGAAGCTATTGAAAGTCCTAAACTGCTATTTTAAACTGTTGTGTAGTAAATAGACACGAACAAAACTACGATAGAGTCGAACCCTCATAGGGTTTTGATGTGATGTTCGTCCAATAAAATTAGCCACTTCTCTTACAGTCACGTTCCAACGAGTCACAGCGACGGGCCTTCATGTCAGTTTAGTTCCTGGTACATAAAGGTGATATGACACTATGTAATATGTCAGAGTCTTCCTTATAACTCCATTGTTCTTGGCCCTAAACGCGTAAAATATATATATTCTGTTGGACAAAATTGCTCTATGACAGTAAGGGCCGTGTCGGAAAAAAATGTACCGTAATCTTCATAAAAATTACGGACGGTAAGCTATATTACCAGAGTAAATTTTCCGTAAATTAATTTCTTTAGATCATTTAGTAATCCGTTGTGAAATATCGTAAATAGTTTGAGACTTCCAAACTTATAAGTCTATGAAGGATGAAATAAAGAAACCTAGGACAAGTTGTTTTGAACGAAAATAGTCTGAGTAAGAAAATATTTCTACACACGAAATTTTGTAGACAACAATGAAGTGTCCGTAAACGGATATAACTTAGGTAATTTCCTTTTACTTAAACCCCGGGAGGTATTTCCATAAAGTTACTGTGTGTTTCCTTTAAAATATATGTGATTTTACGGATATTTTAAGTAACACGTGTGGATGATCGCCTGAAGATGATCAAGTGTTAAGAATTGTTTTGTATATTACTGTATCGCTATGTATAAGTGCACAAGTTATTAATTTTTAAATACAGCAATACACATTTCAGAAATTAAAAGACAGTATATTATGTAGTTCGTACGTAGTTTTATTTTAAATTTTACGGTACAATTTAAAGAAAACGCTACACCTGTATTGAAAGCGAGCCAGTTGCCATATCCTGAAGTCACTACTTTATGATGCTACTTTGACTTCAAGGAACATACTATTAGTAATTTAAAACGCTGCAATTCAACTCTTGTGGTACACTGTTAGGAAAACTTTCCGTGAAAATACGGTAAAGTACAGGTAAAAAATTATCCAGATGTCTTCGTAAAATACTGGACACTCAGTTTTGCTTGGTAATGGAATCCTTCGTAAAATTACGGACAATGTTTTTCTCACCATGAAGTTAACTTATTTCAATTGCTGGTACTCCATTTTCCAGAAATATTCTTATTTGTTATGTCATTTAAAGTTCACAGAAGTGACAGTGAAGTATATGGTATTGGCGTTCAACCTGACCTAGAATATATCCGTGAAATTCACTTACGTCTAATTATAAATTAGCGCATAACAACAGCTAAATTATTCCCTTGAAATATACATAACATAAAACATACTTATTTCGTCAGCATCACATTATTGGCATTGAACTATCCAACTTGTGTAGCGACGTGATGTGTAACGGGAAAATCATACCTGTAATTACCTTGTTAGGTTTATTTAGAATGGTTTTATTTTATACTCAATAACTTATAAAATATCAAATGATATGATTTGCAAATGACAATAACTTGTTACATGTATTTGTTAACCTGTCCTTGTGAAGTGTATTTTGAAGTGTGTGTGTGTGTATATGTTCGTGCTTGTGCGTCTCCGTAACACAAACATTTACAACATAAATTTATATATTTTTTGACAATGACAGATGAGCACTGGGCGAAAACTATTAGCATTTAGTTTTATAACGTTGAGTTTATTCTCACGCCCGTTGATTAGAGTGAGTGAGAGATTTTGGTCAGCGCTCAACATCGAGGTCTGTAGCGTTGGTGAAGGGTGAGAACCGTTGGAATGAATAGGCGGGGGAAACAGGAGATCCCCGAGAAAACCCGCCGACCAGTGCCATCGTCCGACACGATTCCCACAAGCGAAAATCCGGGGACCGATCCCACCGGGAATCGCACCCGGATCACCTTGGTGGGAGGCGAGAGGCTTGACTTTTCGGCCACCGCGACTCCTCCGTTGGTTGGAGGTGAGGTAATATTTAACGTAGGCTTATACACCGGATGTAATTTTCCGCGCAGAGATATTGAAGTGATAAGGTTCAGCTTTCCACACTCGACTGAAAAATCACCGCGGCATGCCAAATTGGCGTGTACTGGTTTCGTACTGGTATTTTTTCCTATGAGTCTTAAAGCGGTGAACCTACAATTTTATTTGTGGAAAGTTAGTCGTAAAGTGCAGCGCATGCTTCCAAGATTGTGTTCTTTGAATCCGGGTGGTATTTTTCAGTTACAGCTGTCTAAACCCCCCCCCCCCCGTTATTATCCATTTTGAGGAGCCCAAAAATATGTTTCTAAGAAGCATGTTGCTTTTTTAAAATGACTGAAGACTAACTTTAACCTTGTATTCATTTCGTAGATGTACATATTGTGAATAAGTTAAGTTGTTCTACGTAGAAAAGAATAGGCGCGGCAAGCTATACAACATCGTTCATGTTTCAGGCGCATAAGCCTCTAACTACCCTTTAACAGCGCGGTCTTAAGAGCCAATGAGGGTGGAGTGAAGTGAAGGGGCAACACTACATCCATGGCCGAGCAGGGATTCAAACCCAAGGTCTCTCACGATGTAGACCGGCGTCTAACTAACTACACTAGGGAGACCGGTCCTGTTTGTATTGTCCAACATTCAGAAAGACACAGGTTTGAATACCGGCTCCTGTTATCTTTTTTTTTTTCGTTTTTTTATGGTTTCTCGAAAACGATGCGAGCAAATGCAGGGATGGTTCCTTTATAAAGGCCACGGCCGATTCCTCTCTCTGTTCCTGTCCTTGTGTATAATTGAGTGCCGCCGTCTCTAATGACATCACTGTCGACGAGACGTAAGGCTCACTTTACCTGACATAACGCTGGTATTCTATTAAAGCATAACCTTATCGTCTCCAAGCCGTGTTTCTATCAATAATTCCAGTGTGACATTCATGTTCTCTTGTTGACGTCGTCGTGTACGTGGATGTTACTCGCGGTAACACAAATGCTGACTTTATCACTGATCCTGTCATCATTCCTAGCTTCACAGTTGCACTAATATTTAAACCTGCCCTATAGCATGGATAAGTGAGGCGCATTTCAGTTGATGACAGTCCAGTAACTCTTTGGTGTGCGTCAGGTGCTGATATATGACTATAGAGTGCTCGGCACACGGCGCTACAGTTGGTCCTTGATGCGGTCCTTCTGATCAACTATAACTTTTGATGGTGCCCGTCATAAACGAGTGTTTTTGTGTCGACCGACTGCTTGGTCCTGCTGCAGACTTGGCGAGGAGTGTGTGGGTGGTTTGAACCCTCCTCCTATCTCTCCACCCCACCCTACCACCGGGTTGGTACAAGTACAGCGGAAGTATACGTTTTGTTGTGCAGACCAGGAGGATGGAATCCTTGCACTTTGTCCCAGACAGTGATGTGGCTCGGTGCTCGCTCACCTGGGGAAGATTGGGGGGGGGGGGGTACTTTTAATGTGCTGGTTACATGAAGAGATTATTTGGTTAACTTGGGAGTTAACTGAGTTCATTAAGTTAATTTTCAGCCTCGTTACAACCGTGGATGTATTTAGGTACTTGCGTTAATTCGATATTACTATACTTGATATATACACACGTTTGTGTTGTTCTTAATATTTGTGAGTTTTAAGTCGTTGTTAATTTATCTGTGGTTTGCTACATGGAGATTTATCCTAGAAGTTGCTAATATAATGTCTGAAGGAAGGATAAGGAACGATGTCTGGCGGCACGGTGAAGGTTCCCAGGGCAGAACCAGAGGGAGACATCGTTTAAGTGCTGTCTTGTGAGTTGTTTCCGTGGCAAACTTCACGAAATCTGTGTGTTTCTCGTTAGTTATCAATTGCTCTCATTATTGGGATACAGTATAATAGCCAATACTTTATTATTTCATTTGATATAAAGTCATGGCAGTGAAGTTCGTTGAAGTACGTTCATTGTTATTTCGTTACGAATGCAAAGTACAGTAGCTAGATGAGTCATTTAACAATTATGAGAAATCAGTAGGAACACCTGATATTCGCGTTAAAAAAAATTTGCTCCAATTATTTCAGTGCCTTACGTGTACGCAGGTTATGTTTCGTGGTCAGTGATTGGATGTTTTTAACTAATACGGTCACTTGGTGTTCTGCTCACTTGTCATATACGTGTTGTGTTGCAGTAACATTGTTCTCATTGACGTTGTCAAATAAGCGACGCTTCTACACAAAGATTAGCTGCCAAATATTACGAAACACAGCTACAGACGTGCACATGAAGCATTCAAATAAAGTGGTGCAAACACCTTTTCGCGAAATTCAAGGGTCCGTAGAAACGAGGAGAGAATTTCCGTCAAAACTTGGTCAGATCAACGCACGATGTCAGGTGTTTGTCAGCGCGGTGTACTATATGAATATTATTGGCTGTAAACCTGGCCAGCGTGCACGAGAGAAATCGCGAGACGGAACACTCATCGGAACTGTGTGCAATCCACGATTCCCAATAAGTGCACGGATCAAATGGCGAACTCTGATTGGTGTAACAACGGACTCGCCCAGGCGAGGTGGACCCGCCCAGTTTACACTTGGAAGGATTCTAGGTTTGATGCGAGTGGAAGTGGAATGCAATACGTAGAGTGAGGTGGAAAGCCGTATTACGTGGGTGAAAAGTATGTGCATGTCGAATAATTTGAGATAAAACCAGGATGTTCTTCAAAATGGATACAAGTGTTGTTGGGGAAGTAATTTTAGAAGCGCAAGTGTGGCAAAAATGGCACTGAAAGTGTTACGTTTAGTCGTGTACAATTATTAAATATAAAACAGCAAAATGCAATCTCTGTTTATTTTAAATTGTTTACTAACAATTCCCGATTTTATGCCGTTAGGCTAAGTAAGGGACTGCTTCCTAACTATCTTGTAATAAGTAAATGACACAAACATCCATGCCAACGATATGATTCGAACCCAAGAACTCTAGTGCCGTAGGCCGACTTGCTACCAGCCACGCTACGAAGGCCGGCGCAATCTTTCTGTTAAAAACAGTTGCAAGGTACTAAATATACAATTATCTGCGCCATTGTTGACCTAACCGTGCGGCGCCTATGCCCATGTCATTGATATCGTTAGTTATTACGTTAACTAAATAAACACACTTCGAAAAGCATTTTTGCTAACTGCAACATAAAATAAGACAGGATACGATAGCCGAGACATATAAATCGTTACATGTCTGTTAATTACACAAAACGTCCGCCCTGTCTCGAGAAGACTCATAGTTAAGTTTTTTACAAGCTCCTTAAAGCACACGCAATGTTATTCATTGCTTCTGCGAGATACACTCAGTTTTTTTACCCTGCAAAGCTTATTTCGTGGTCACCAAAAAACATTTTGTTGACACCACTAAAATATTGTAGCCACCACAAAATTATTTTGTGCTTACTAGAAAATGACTTCCTACAAAATTTTTCTTTCTGTGTACTCTCAGACATGTATTCTAACTCGACATTTGTAATCTCGGTGGAATACTATGTACATCGTGAAAGCTATTAACCATAAAATTTTGAAAATGTTTTCTATATCCTAGTAAAGAAATGCACGTGTTACGAATGACGAACAATATGGGCCATCAGTCTGGGGTGGTACACTGCTTTTATTCCTCAGCGCTACCATGACATGCATATTCATTAAGCTACAATAAATGTAGATATCCCTGGCCGCTGTAGTCTACTTCATTCTCCAATGTTACCCTACTACATAACTATTCGGCCGCCATTTTAAAGTCCATTGATAAATTAAGTTTCAATGTACTAAAGTACATCAGTCCAGTTATTACCTGCGTACAAGGTCGATGAAGCGTTTGCTGTAGTTGGCATCGTCGACCTTACTGAAACCTTGCTCGTGTGCCTCAAAGAAGCCAGCTCTACGCCAGGAAGCGAGAGTCAGTAATAATTATGCACCAGCGATGAGCCTGCTGTATAGTTAGCCCTGTGAAGTTGCGTCACAAGTTTTACGATATACCGTGCCTCGCACTCGCGATGCGAAAACAAAGATGCGTTTTACAGAGCGGAAATTGCGTTACGCCGGAAGTCATTATCTCAGCGGGCCAACCTGGCTATCGCGTGTTATCATTGGATATAAGAACAAGTATTAAGGTAGCCGCACAGATGAATGTATTTGTGTAGTTTATGTATAAGAAAAAGTATATGTTAATTATTGAACGAGAAAGCAAAGTAGAGATTAGAGAATGTAACAACTGTTAGTTTAAGATCATTTTGTTTACATCTCTTTGCTGTTTTACTCTATTTAATTCGAATTGGTGATCAACTAATTATTTACTTATGTCAGGCTTACATCAGAAAGTACAGATAACAGTAAGCTCACTTATGCTTAAAAAATACTTTTAAGTAGTCCGAATTGTGTAACTTCTGGCTCTGAATTTCAAACCTAAGACATAAAAATTCGATTGAACAAAACAGAAATGAAGTCAATAAATGTCCTTAAGGACTATGCAGCACGCTAATTATACAAACTGCATACATAGACATTAAACTGAGTGCATTCTTCTCGTTACTAACTCGCGACTATGAGACATTTAGTAGCAATCCTATCATTTTATGGCGTACATTAAAAGGGAAAGGCGTATTGTACACGCGTTGATGGTTTTAAACAGCCTGCTCCAAAATATTCGTACTTAAAAATAGGACCGCAAAGCACATATTTTAAACTATTATTATGGATAAAAAATAAAATACAATTAATCGCAGAGAACTCTAAATGGGTAAACGCACGCGTAAATTTCTTTGACCGTTCGTTTCTCTTTAGCCGATATCACGAATGCATGTGCATCATTTTCAAATAAACAACGAAAATTTCTGTAACTCGAAGCCATTGCTTTCCACCGATATATGGCCAGGACAGGCGATCACGTTTAAGAATTACAATACTTGTTGAAGTTACTGGTGTTTCGCTTATTCCTAGTGTTTGGAAACTGTTACACAAACATGCGTGTGTGTATTTATATATATATATATATATATATATATATATATATATATATATAAAAGAGAGAGAGAGAGAGAAAGAGAGAGAGATACTAACGTAAATTGAGTAAAAAAATTATTTAAACATTTTAAATAATTGCTTGAGTATCACAGTTAAAAATAAATGTAAATGTACAAATTTATTACTAACTTAAAATATTACTTGTAAAATGATAGGGTGATTACTGAATGTTTCATATAGGCGAGTTGTCGGGGTGAAGACTGCACGGCAGTTCACTGACTTGCGCATAGAGGCTAGGTTGAGGCGTGGTGCGCGGGCTGTGTCGTTCATAGAGCATCGCACGTTATTAACTCCAATGTGTCATATAGGCGAGTTTTCGGGGTGAAGACTGCACGAAAGTTCACTGACATGCGCATAGAGGCTAGGTTGAGGCGTGGTGCGCGGGCTGTGTCGTTCATAGAGCATCGCACGTTATTAACTCCAATGTTTCATATAGGCGAGTTGTCGGGGTGAAGACTGCACGACAGTTCACTGACTTGCGCATAGAGGCTAGGTTGAGGCGTGGTGCGCGGGTTGTGTCGTTCATAGAGCATCTCACGTTATTAACTCCAATGTGTCATATAGGCGAGTT
>PNEQ01009698.1:0-12787 GCA_003012365.1 Medauroidea extradentata
ATTCGCGGGGGTCCGCGTATTTAATTAAGAGACTCTTGCCATTGGCACCACGAGAGGTGGTTGTGTCCCGAGCGCGGACATTCGCGGGGGTTCGCGTATTTAATTTAGAGACTCTTGCCATTGGCGCCACGAGAGGTGGTTGTGTCCCGAGCGCGGACATTCGCGGGGTTCGTGAATTTGATTTAGAGACTATTGCCACGGACACCACGAGAGGTGATTGTGTCCCGAACGCGGACATTCGCGGTGGTCCGTGGAATTGATTTAGAGACTCTTGCCGCGGACACCACGTGAGGTGGTTGTGTCCCGAGCGCGGACATTGGTGGGGTCCGCGTACTTGATTTATGTACTCTTACCATGGACACCACGAGAGGTGATTGTGCCCCGAGCGCGGACATTCGCGGTGGTCCGTGGAATTGATTTAGAGACTCTTGCCGCGGACACCACGTGAGGTGGTTGTGTCCCGAGCGCGGACATTGGTGGGGTCCGCGTACTTGATTTATGTACTCTTACCATGGACACCACGAGAGGTGGTTGTGCCCCGAGCGCGGACATTCGCGAGGTTCTGTGAACTTGATTTACAGACTCTTGCCATGTATGCCACGAGAGGTGGTTGTGCCCCTAGCCACGGGTATTCGCGGGAGTCCGCAATTGATTAAGATTTACTGTCTTTTTGGACGTCACCAAGGATGCGCGCTCGTGGGACTGACAAGCTTAATACAGGGTTCCTAACTATCCATAAAGGAAAGAAATTCCGGCATTATTATTCTGTACTCGTAGCACCTACCAGAACATTGATCAAAATTAATGTGTATATTTTCTCTCCAAATAATCGAGGAAGGTTAAAAGGTTTTGGAAAGAAAAGAAAAGCGAATAGAGATGTCATTGACTGGGGTAGGGCTGAATTCGACCGACAAACCGCAGGAGGTGATTAGTTTGTAAACCGAAACCACCAAATAAAGGGACCGCTTTGTGTCCCAACTTAATATTAACGAAGAAATAAGCGTTTGAAGATTGAATTTTGAAACTGTAATCTCTCACTTGTTTACAATGAATGTCTATCATCGGCTGTGTGCTGAGAACAACAATACACACTTCTACACAGTATTGCCAATACTCTGTGGCTCTGTAATGCAACGCCGAATCCTTAAAACGAATTTAAACTAAAGCTATAGATCCAAGACAGTTGCAACAAGAGGATCATTTTTGTTACACAAGTCACAGTGCTCAATAAACCTTTGTCAAATTTTGGATTTTCCTGACTCTGCAGAAGTTGTACGCAAGTAGAGCTGACCACCCCTGTTATTAACATAAGGCTGGTAGGTATTTTCCAGAATTTGCTGCGTGTTGGAAGAACCTAACTACGTAAATCGCTGTTCACATAATTGTCATTTATTTATTTACTATCCCATATTTTGCGAAAACCCTATTTCAAAATTCGAACTTTAAAGGCCCATTTCTTTCTTAATATTAAATTTGTACATAAAGTGGTCTCTATACGTTTTGCTTATTAATTACTCAGAAAACACCTTTCACGCTTTGCCGGTCGAATTTAGTCCCACCTTGTATTTATATATAAATATATACACATACACATTTAAGCACTCATTCTAGTTTATTAATTGTTACCTTGAATATTGATGTGGTAATATTAAATTTTTGTGGTGCATTTCGTAAATAAATGTTCGTGTAAACAAATTTAGATTAGGCCTATGCACAATCTGTATTATTGACCTTATTTGTTTTACATTTAAGACCACAAAGTGTCTCCTCGCCAATTTTGCTAGGGAAAATCAAGACTCGAATGGCATTGTTGTACAGAAATTTTGTTTGACCTAGTACGTGTCAAAGTGTAACTAATGGCATCTAGACAGAACACAGCCTGACAAGTGCACTTCTTCAGTGTTCAAATATCCCACCAAGGCGATACATTTTCTATCTCGGCAGGACCAAGAAATATTCTCACATGTGAGAATCATACAGAGCCGGACGATGTTGTTCTCGGGTATCTCCTAGCAGCTGCACTATCAACTCATGTCCCCCCCCCCCCCCAAGTACTGAAGTTCTTGATGTTAGATCCCACGTCTCAGGAAACCTGCTCTGCGTGCGTAAACGATATTTATTTAGTGATAACATACCAAGAACGTCACATATATGCGTCTATCCGCATCAGATTCTCCATTTATCTATAAAGTTTATTTAATCGCTGGCGGAAATTGCAAACTTGGTTTCTTTGCAGTCCTTCTTAGGTATGAAAATCTTAGAGCATAATATTTTAAAATATGAACGCGTGTACGATACTCCTTTATCTTAAATGTGACGTGATAAAAGAAGGGAGTCAGCAGCGAATGTTTCACAAGGCGAGTTATTGGCGAGAAGACTGCGAGCCAGGCCAGAGACTTACGCCGAGATGCGCGATGTGCATGCTGAGTCATCCTCACTGTCCCCGCACTTCGAACATACTAAATATTTGACCAGGAGGCCACCTTAAACATTGACAAGAATCTCTTCACTTAACTTCACTTTCAACGTCCATCCTCTCACAAGGAGTGACGTCTTTTTACCATGCGCATGTGCAGGTAGAACGTGAGGAGAGCACAGATCCGTTGTGGGCATTACAGGGTGCAACATCGTTACTTTACAGAGTAAAATATATATGCATTCGTCACCGATGAAACGAACATTAGAAATTGTATTGGCACTAAAAACAGATACGAATGTTTAAAAAATTTTACAAGAATGGTTTGCAGAAAACCGAGTGTTTACGCGCACTTATACAGAGGCCACTAATGTCACAATCGTGAGTATTTATACAACAGATTTCAAATACCAAAATTCAAATTTGCTGCTACCAAAACAACTAACTGACCTCCACATTTAAGTAGCTAAGCATTGTAAACTGTCCACATTGCAGTCACGAACTAAATAATTAAATAATTTGATACCGATTAGCCACGGAAATATAGTTACTGTTTGTGCTACATATGATCGCCTGCACAAAGCTACCAACGAGCACTATAGGACAACTTGTAGTGCAGCAGTTCACTTACTTTTCTGTTGCGGAATTCTCCATACGCTCTTCTATTTTCACGAAACCCCCAACCCTGAATCTTTCTTGACGTAAAATTCTTACACAACAGATATCGTCTACTTTTTTGCTAATATGCAAAGAACTTCTGCTTAGTTCTTTACATAGGTTTTTATATTTAACAAAATTAAATAATTTTGAGAATATCACAAAAGTCTATTTTGATACGAGATCATATTTCACATATGACATAATACGATGAGTGAAACATGCATATATATACGAAACACAACGAAGATTTTTTAAAGTTATATTCTATAGGGTACATATTGTTTTTGTTGATGATCATTTTATGTTGAAATATATTCATAAAACTAAGCTTGCTACGATGAAACACTTAAAATAATACCCACCCTCACCCTTTTTTTCCTTCTCCTCTTCGTCCCAGTCTCTTTTCCTAATATATCAATCTAACTTGAGAAATATATATTGATTTAAAATATAATGTACACTGAATTTTGATCCTTACATCAGGGATGCATAATGTTCAGCATTTATATTTAGTATTTTTGTGCTTACCTCGACAGAACACCTTGGTGAATATTTTTCGCATTTATATCAGGCTATACAAGTTTGAATATTCAATAAATGATATCTAAATGAATAACTGAATACTGTGATGGGAAATTGTTCCAATCTCGTTGTGGTCACTTATAAAGTCATGACTGATTACCTAATATTGAGGGGTTAAATGGTATCTACGATACGGGTAATAATTGATTACCCAGATAGTGCCATGTGGTATCGAAATTTCAGATGTTTTCTGATTCATCTTGGTGGTGTTTGTTGACATCATCCAGTTTATACGCCACGTCTTATTCACCGATGTAGTACTTATGGTTTTTACCAAATTGTAGACCGATATATATTTTTCAAGTGAATCTACGGTTGTGCCGTACAAATATAAGGAATGACAAAAACACCAATACTGGGTTGGGAAGGTAATGCCTTCTCAGAAAATTGCTGTGACGTCGTCCAAGACCATGGCAGGTTACCCAGGTTGCAATTATTGATATCTTACACAATATAGGTCATGACCAGCAGCTCGAGATAGCTCAGTGTTTGTATATATGGTATAGCCTATGGCCAATTCTCCAAGGTGGCTATGTGTGGTGCAATCCTACATATAGGCGATAGTCAATTACCCAAACTGTTGTTGTCATCCACACTAAAACCATGGTCGAGTCACCAATAAGGTATTGGTTAACATTCCCCCCTCCCTCCTGTGAATCAGGCGAATCACCGAGTTGGCACTGGTAACGTTTTCCAATATATAGACTAATGAGTAATTCTTAAGGGAGAAGTGGGTAATGTTATCCGACAGATAGGCCATTTCCAATTCATCAAGTTTGTGGCACGAAATTCCTCCTCAGATAGCTATCATAGCATCATCCAAGATCTTTTAGATGGTAGTGAGCGATGTTTTGCAGCACATAGCTCACGACTAAATTCTTAAGACGGCAATGAGTGTAATTATAAAAATTACTGACAATGGCTGTTTCACAAAAACTTATGATGTGTGATGACATACAAAGTAAAGGCTATGGCAATTTCCCTAAGATGGCATCGGTTAAAATAATACAATAAAAAGGTCTTATACGATTCACCAACATGTAGCTGTTTACAATATCCAATATATAGGTTCTATGGCCAATTTACCAAAATGACAATGTCATCCACAAGCCAAGTTCGATACTCAAAGTTGGTGGCAGGTGAATCAATAAATACAGTCCATGGACGATTCGTCAAAATTATAAAAATGAATGCTATCCAATATATGATAAGCAGGTAATGCCAACCGACAGATAGGTCATGTCCGATTTGCCAAGATTGTGACATGGATAGCTATCATGTCATCCTCCAAGATTCCTAAGATGGTAGTGAGTGATGCTTTTCAATATATAGCTTATTACTAAATGTCTAAGACAGCAGTAAGTGCAATTATAAAAATACTGATCATTGCCGATTCACAAAATATTGCGATGTGTGATGACTTACAAATTAAAGGCTATGGCTAATTCTCTAAGACGACTTCGGTTAATATAATGTAATGCATAGGTCTTAGCCGATTCACCATCATGGTACTTTATAAAATATGTAGGCGATGGCCGATTCACCAAAATGACAATGCCAGTCACAGGTCATGTTCAATTTTCAAAGTTGGTAGCAGGTGAATCAACGAATACAGACCATGGACTACTTGTCAAGATTATGGCGATTAATGTTATCCATTATATAGGCTACGGCAAATTCACCAATATGGTGACAGGTCATTAAGCTATGCACCATGACGTCATCCAAGAGGTGATCCGCACAGCTAGAATCCCTTTTACCAAAAAGAGATCAAATTAATTCATAACTGGGCAATTAATACACAAATAAAACAAAAAATAATCCGCAATGCAGAGATCAAATCCTTATCATTGCTACTCTTTTCTCCGCATTGTGGATTGCTAGCTCCGCGGTGTAGATAAGGGTTTCTGACTTTTTTTGGGACGACAATAACAGTTTGAAGGAAATTCTGGAAATTTTTAAGGAAAAAAGGGAAAGTTAAATTCATTTTGCAGGAAAAAATTGAAGTGTTTTGAGGGGAAAAGGGAAAAATGGCGGGTTCAAGATGGCAGCCAAAACCAAATTGCAGAATCCAGATGGCTGCCGTTGATTTTCGATCCTCATCCTGCAGCCTTCTGACGCAAAACATACTTTTCCTATCTACTTTCTTCGCTCAATGTACTGTGAAGGAGAATTATCGTTCTCGGCTATACCGGAGTAAAGTGTCCTCACATACGATGCCAAATGAGAATGGCTACAACTGGTAACATGCAGTTTTATCGCAGCGTAAATAAGTTTCAACTGTTATTTTGTCACGGATAATATTTCAGTTAGTGTACAACTTCATGCAGACTGTACACTTAAGTACATTCTATCATTAGCCTGAGTCTTATCATTAAGTTGTACAAATATTTTGTAAAAAGTGCAATTAAATTTTCTTATTGTTCCTACTGGAAGGGACACATTGACCCTGAGATGCTCTTTACACTGTACGTAGTATTCCAGTCTTCTATTTTTCGTGAGGAATGCGCCTGCACATTTTCGTATTTAAGAAAGCATAATTATTTTACGAATAAACTAAACATAACTTGTATTAAACGCCATGTTATGTTACAAAAATCGTTGACACGAGGTACAATATACTCAGTACTAATAGCATAGTAAAACAGCCACCAATATAGTTAAATAAACCCTCCACATATTACACAAGTTATCTGGATACGTGAATAGTTATTTCTCGAGATGTCGCATCTCTTGTTGAAGAAAGTCTACTACTTCCTTCTCTCGCTGTGACGTCTGTGTACCACGCTGTGACATCTATTGTCTCGTGACTTCTGCGTGTCTTGTGACATCTGTGTATCACGCCATGACGTCTGTGTTTCTCGTTGTGATGCCTGTTTATCAAGATGTGACGTCTGTGTATCATGCTGTCTGTGGCATCTGCATATCTCGTGACGTCTGCGTATCACGCTGTGACGCCTGTGTGTCTCGTGACGTCTGTGCATCTTGCTGTGACGTCTGTGCATCTTGCTGTGACGTCTGTTTATCACGCTGTGACGTCTGTGTATCTTGCTGTGACGTATGTGCATCTTGCTGTGACGTCTGTTTATCACGCTGTGACGTCTGCGTATCACGCTGTGACGTCTGTGTATCTTGCTGTGACGTATGTGCATCTTGCTGTGACGTCTGTTTATCACGCTGTGACGTCTGCGTATCACGCTGTGGCGTCTGCGTATCACGCTGTGACGTCTGTGTATCACGCTGTGACGTCTGCGTATCACGCTGTGACGTCTGTGTATCACGCTGTGACGTCTGCGTATCACGCTGTGACGTCTGTGTATCACGCTGTGACGTCTGTGTATCACGCTGTGACGTCTGCGTATCTCGCTGTGACGTCTGCGTATCACGCTGTGACGTCTGTGTATCACGCTGTGGCGTCTGCGTATCACGCTGTGACGTCTGTGTATCACGCTGTGACGTCTGCGTATCACGCTGTGACGTCTGTGTATCTCGCTGTGTCGTCTTTTTATCACGCTGTGACGTCTGTGTGTCTCGTTGTGAAGTTTGTGTATCTCGTTGTGAAGTCTGTGTATCTCGCTGTGAAGTCGGTTTTACACGTGTGTGTCATGCTGTGCATATTTGTATCATGCTGTGACGTCTGTGTATCTCGTGACGTCTGTGTATCTCGTTGTGAAGTCTGCTTTACATCTGTTCCTCTCAATGCTTTTCTTTACGTTGTCTTCATAGTTCTTGTCTTGAATTGGTGATTTTTTGTACAAATTAGTTAAATGGTTCTATCACTTTAGATATCTGTCGTGTCTCGGGCATTTAAATAAATTTATTTATGACAATCGTAACAATTTTTATTATTGACTGAATAAAGCTAATTCAGACATGATATTTCATATGTTGTCTATTTTCTATGTGATTTATTTTGTATTATTGTGGATGATCTGCGCCTTAAATCTTTCAGCCACAATGGTGCATGTTATATTCAGAATGTCCATAAATTATCTTTACAAATTTAAACGGCAATAACTTGAGAACTGGACCAGATAATAACAAACAGTTTGCAGCATGTTACACATAAACTCATAAAGTTTTTTTGTTACATGTGACAACTGATTAGCTGAGACATGTGTACACCACAGGAGAAAGCGCAGATGGTCGCCTGGTTCATTGAGGCGAAGTCCGACACCCAGGTTCTAAGGAACTTTCGGACTCGATATGGAAGGGAACCTCTGTCCCGACCAAACATTAGGGCTTGGCATAAGTAATGTATGGTAACTGGTAGTGTGCTACATAAACAGGGAGCGGGTCGGCCATCTGTCTGAGATGCTACCGTGGACACGGTACGACAGACATTCGCAAGGAGTCCGACAAAGCCAGTGTGTACGGCAGCCACACAGTTGGAAATGCCACGATCAACGTTACACAAAGTGTTGCATGCAAGGTTACGACTGTATGCCTACAAGGTTCAGTTGCTGCAGGCAGTAAAGCCGACGGACAAACCTCACCGCGAACAGTTTGCATTGGAGATGCTAGTCAAGATTGATGCCAACAATGACTTTTGGAAAATTATTTGTTTCTCCGATGTGTCAACGTTCCATGTATCAGACACACTGAATCGACATAACGTTCGTATCCGGGCATCAGAGCGTCCGCATGTGACACGTGACTAGGAAAGAGACAGTCCCAAAGTGAATGTGTGGTGCGGGCTAATGCACAATTGCATAATTGGTCCATTCTTTTTCATTGAGTCGACCATAAACAGTGGTGATTACTTGGTCGTGTTGCAAGAGTTTGCAGTGCCGCAGTTGGAACACTACAGCCTGACGTTATCTTCCAACAAGATGGGGCACCACCCCACTGGTCCCTGATTGTCCGTCAGTTTCTGGATGAAGAGTTTCCAGTTAGGTGGATTGGACGCGATGGATTGGATGCGGTGGCCGTCACCATCACCCGATATAACATCACTAGACTTCTTATGGGGCTTTGTGAAGGATATGGTGTATTGAACAAAGATAACAGACCTACAGGACTTAAAGACGCACATCCGTAATGCATTTCAACATGTCACTGTGGATATGCTGGTGCGTACATGGCGTGAAATTAAATACCGACTGAACATTCTTCGCGCCATTAGGGGTGCACTCATTGACGTTTATGAATGAGGTCACAAAACTCAATGAGTTATGTAACATGCTGCAAACCGTTTGATATTATATAGTGTCGTTCTCAAGTTATTGACGTTTAAAGTTGTAGAGATAATTTCTGGACTTCCTGTACTGTATGTTTCAGTTTGGCAATAAACATGATAAAAAAGCTGTTATTTACTAGCGTTAGCCAAGATGATAGAAAAGAGAAATTCCTCTTGGTTTTCTCGGCTTGAGCTCTTTGGTCGCAGGTGGCGGTGCAATTTAACGTAGTGAAAACAAACTAATTTATGTCTTAAACTGTTGCTGTTCGTGTGCAGAACCGCTTACATTTAGTAATAACCGGGACTGTTATTTAATGTTGAAAGGAGCACAAACTGGAATTGTTTCTGTGGAGCGACTTACATGGAATCAGATCCTTCTTGCACCAGAAGGACTTCAATCTCGCACACGGAACAGCAATACCCTACTATTTCAGTTCCTAAACGAACGTGCGACCTAGTGTGTGAGAACCGAGACATAACAATTTGATAAGCAATACTTTTTAGACGTTTTTTAATATATTTAATTCAGTTAAACAAGAGAATAAATATTCACTTTCATGACTTCGAACAATGTTAGACGTGAATGTCTGTATTATAAGAGAATATTATTTAGGTACAGCTTGGTTTGATAAGACTGTGTCGGCCTTAAAACAAAAACGCCTCAAAAAATTATTTTACACGTCTTAGAATACTAGAAGTACCGAAGACTGTTGACGGAGCTGTATTTATATCAAACAATGGTTTCTGCAGCAAAGTACAGTTTGTTCTGTATGTGAAAGACTATATTGAAGATGGTTGAGTACAGCTCGAGCCATAAAGCCGCTCCACCTTACAGCACATCTCCTGTCTCAGGGGACTGCGGTTATAAGTTGCGCCGAAGAACCAGTTAGCTGACTTGTAGAAACAAGCCTGCGTAGTTTTGGTCATCCCTGTGTGAACAAGGAGCAAGCGATCATTTACAAAAGTCAACATGTACAGTACTGTAGCGAAACTTAACACAGTCTACGTTCTACACACATGAACGTCTACAATGAATTACCTGTTAGTTGGGACCCTACTGATTTAATATAGTTAATACGGGTAAGGCTTTAAACCTATTTAAGTATACTGTACGTGTACTTGAGCAAACTGTAAGGCAGGGATTACGATGATTTCACGATACGAATAACTTACCACTTTATCGCGTTCACTTGTACGTAAAGCGTATTTGAGGGTCCAAATTATAATCCTTCACGTAAGCCGTAAACAGGCAATGAAACATGTCCGGAAATTAGTCTCTGACAGTACACGAATATTATAAAGACAACAGTACTTTGACAAATGTCACTGCGGGCGAATATTTCCGTATTGAATAAAATCCCACAATAAAACAAAAAACAAGGAAAGAAAAGCCGATAGGCTGTAGTTAACAGACACAAAACCTACAGATAACTCTTGAAAGTAATTAAGTCACATTACAGAAGACGAGACAAGGACAAGAAACAGATAAAACAACACAAAATTAATTTCCTAGGTGGAATATAGTCGACTGGAGAAAGACGATACAAAAACCAACCAAAGAAAGATGAAAAAATTTATAAAAAGTGACAAAAATAGGATATGTGTAAAAGGCACCAAATAGATAAAAGACGACGAAAACACAAATAACGAGATACACGAATATATGTTAACATAGGCAAGAGACAACACAGACAAAACACCGACGACTTCTCAAGACGACAACTGATGCACCTGTGTTTTTATGCATTACGTCAACATTCGCCCGCAATGACACGTTGTGTAAAAAAACCGTTATGATTATAATACGAACTCAGTGCAAGAATCGTTCAAAGACAAAAAACACACAAAAAATCTTGACTTTTGTAAACTTTGATTAAGAAATTATAATTCCTTAAATAATTTATACGAGTTCCAACGAAACTGTTATACAGAGATACGTTTACAGCAATTGTAGGTTATTTTGTAGGCTATATGTCAAGTAAAACTCTGATATTTTTTGGTATCAAGTACCTGTACTTTTGTTTAATTGCAAGTTTTACCTAGTAAAGAAAGCTGCAATGATGCAAAATAAAACCAAGACATTTACAAAAAGTCCCTACAATGAATGTTAAGTCAGACTTACGACCTCTAGGTAAGCCTAGCATAAGTCGTATTTCATAAAAAATATTTTTCTTCAAGCAGCTTGAGTACAGCCACTAGCACTTTTATTCCTGCATTATTTTCAACTCTGGCATGGATATAGTGCAATTGTAATTTAACTTAGGTTGTGTCGGGATAGGATATATGAAAATTCCATTGGCACGTGGTCACTAACTGTTCCCTTATTCCAACATTTTATTTCAAACATTACACCCTAAATAAATAATAGTTTGAAAGTTGAGGGTACCTTTACACCGCAATTGGAATTAAAATTCGTAGGTAACTTTACAAGGAAAACTATGTAGACCTAAAATATTCGTAATGGTTATGTCTCCTAGATAAAAATAAGGTATCGTAAAACCAGTTTTATTGTCTGGTCGTTACGTTGAAGCTTAAATTGAGTGTACAATTCTTCGCAAAATAATACAAGTTGTCTAAATTATAGGTCTAACCTTTCGAGTTACGTATCAAGAAAACATCTACGAAAGAAGTCGCAAAATACAATCAAAGATAACATCACGCAACAGAAGAAATTAATTCCTCCGAAATGTGATTGGCCCAGACGATCACCAGATTCTCGCTACGTGAAAGCGAACGTACGTGTAAAGTGACGTGAGCGTGATATGTCCCGTTTAAATGTGTTTGTCACGGCGTTCCCTGCGTACGTGAAAGTTAAAGTAAAGTGAATGTGAAGTCACCGTAATCCCGGCCTAATCATCAGTCTCTATGTGTGCTGACTGCGCTGTCATACAAAACAGGCAGTCCAATAATTTTTAACAAAAGCGACAGGAAACTTGACAATTTCTTAATTATGAACTTCACTCTGATGCCTTCTAGTATTACTCAAATTGTTAGCGAAATGGTAGGGCCCCTAAAGACAATACAAATATACCTACATCGTTACGAATGTAATTTAGATAAATAAATATTTTATTTATTATAACATTCTGAAAAACATTTCAAATAGTGGCGCATTATACATTTTCTGAAACATAACAACTTAGTTTAAGGGGTACGGAATGTTAAGGTGTCGACCGAACGACTGGAACATTCAATCGCCAATAAAATATAAACTACTATTCTTATTTAAATAAAATGTTTTTGTTGAGTACATATTTCATTAGCGAACTTATATTTATATAGCACTATGCGGTAGTATGCTTTGCTTTCGAGTAAAAAAAATTAAAACAGTATTTAGAAGAATAAGTGATTGAAATCACAAAATCCATAAAAATGGAAAACAGTAATTTATATAATTTTTGTATGATAATATCTAGGACTCTATAATAACCAAAATACAATAAAATATTTGCGTTTTGATTTTAAAATAATTCTAACATCCATAAACTACTCACGCAGAGGTTTTTGAGAGTAAACTTGTTTTAAAATTCAGTTTTTATAGAGTCCTGGATATTATCCTACTTAAACTTGTAAAAATTACAGTTTTCCATTTTTATGGATTATGTGGTTTCAGTCCCTTATTCGTCCAAATACAGTTTTCAATTTGTTTGCTCGAAAGCGCAGCATACTACCGCCCATGGCTATATAAATAAAAGTCCGCTTATAGATGATCTACAAGGAAAAAAATCCCATCGAATTATGATAAAAAGTTTAGATTTTATGGACGATTGAGTATTCCAGTCGTTCGTTCTACACCTCAGCTGTCCGTACCCCTTAACATATTCTGTTCATGACAACTGAACCAAGTACGTTCTACACCTCAGCTGTCCGTACCCCTTAACATATTCTGTTCATGACAACTGAACCAAGTACGTTCTACACCTCAGCTGTCCGTACCCCTTAACATATTC